>JAUZST010094001.1:0-19156 GCA_034779995.1 Parotocinclus haroldoi
TATATACACACACACACATATTAGTGCCAATTTAGAGTAATCAATTAACCTCATGTCTTTGGACTGTGGGAGGAAACCGGAGTACCCAGAGTAAACCCATGCAGACACAGGGAGGACACAGAGGCTCCACACAAAAAGGACAGATCTGGCACTGTGATGACCAATTTGTACTCAAAACAAATCTATACAGTCACAATCAGTTATTCAAAGAGTCAATGATTTGAAGAAACATTATTAAAAAGATTTTATATTCATGTTTAAAGGGACCTTTCGATCCTGAGTGCACAATCACACCACGGTTTGGTTTAAAAGTAATGTTAGACAGGCAAACACCAATCCACTGTCAGTTGCTTCCTTTTATTTTCTGAGATTGTACAAATGTTTAGAAATCGGAAAGGAATCCAACATTGTGAATGCATTAATAATTTAATTATGTATAAATAAAAAGATCCCATTGCAGGTTTTTGCACTTTGTTTTGTGCATCAGTGTGTCATCGATAAAGTAAATGGCAATAATGTGGGGGCACTCCTGGTCTGCACCATACAATGTGCAGAACCAGCTTCCACCATGAGGAGCGCTAAGATTTAGAAGCTGCTGGTGAAGTAGAAACATCTTGTAAACACACATTTGAAAACACAAATGATGGCCAAGACAAACGTAATGTTCCAATAAGCTACTGAATTTTGGATTTTATGATCCAGGAGCCCAAACACAAATTCAAAATGACTGAAACCTTAAATTAGGATACAAACCAGAGTGGCTAATCAGTGGAGCCTGGTTTGCAGGGCTGGTTTGCAGGCTACTCTGTTACCATCCTGCCTCTGGTGAGTTTAGGTTTCAGATGCAAAGCACTGCAACAGAGCACTGGTTCGCATTGCAGAACCATCCTGGGTTATGTCCTTCCTGTGGTAGGCTAAGGTTTGGTTTGCGGCTCAGATACAGACCATTGGTACACTAACAGTTTGAACCAGTGAGGCTCAGCTATAGTGTGTGTCTTCGCAATGCTGAGTCACTCTAGTTTTTTTTTTTACAGTTTAAGGTGAAGTTTCAGTTGTGGCAGTGACCACAAAAACCAGCTAAACCAGTGTGGCTTAGCGGTAGACTTCTGGTTTGCATCCCGCCTCTGGCGAGGTGAGATTTCGGTTGCTTTGCGAAGTTGCGGTCAGTTTCCTGGCACCATGAAGTCGAAGAGGGTTCAAATTAAAGTCAATCTTTTCAGCTAAGTGTTTACTGGATCTTTCTGCTTCGTCAGAGGGTGCCTGGTCTTAGCGCTTCTCATTTAGGGGGCTGGGTCTGTATGGGGCACAGTGGAAACCAGGGGTGCCTGCATCTTACAGTGTCAGAATTCAAAGATCTCAATTGCATGTCCTTACTTTCATCCTGCAGCACGTAGCTTGAATAACTCTGAAACAGTGCAAAAAAAAAGAGTGAAAAGAGAGCCTCAGCTCATGACTTCACGCCTTCAGTCTGGTTTGCAAATGTTTTTTTCCTTCGACTTTTTCCTTCGAAACGAGACAAGACAGCTGCTTAAATGTTAAAAAAAGGTGAAAATCGTAGCACTCCTTCGTTCAACGAACACACACAGTATCAAACGTTGCTCTGCGTTGCAGACAGTACTTAGTATTTGTCATCCTCCGTGTCGCTGAGAGGCTCGCCGGCGGAGATGGAAACGCTCTGCGCCAGGCGCTTGCGGAAATGCCCGTTTGGGACGTGCCATCCGAGCCGAGCTCGAGTGCGCACCGACGCCGTGATGGTGTTAGAGCGGCCGAGGCTGGTCGCCACCGCCGCCTCAAACGTCAGAGGCTCAATGGGGCCAGAGGAGTCGGGACTGTGCTCGTCCTCCTGCAGGGCGAGGTATGGTTCGGAAGGGTAGCGCCGAACACCAGAACCCACGTACTCCTCCTCTGCTTCCATGTTCCCTGACTCGTCCTCTTCCTCTACCTCACCCACTGTGATTTCCACTTCATCTGCATTTTCGTCCCATAACACATTGCTGCAACAGCCCAGCATGGGCGCCCCACCTTGCTCCTCTTCCTCGTCTTCCTCGTCTTCAGCCTGTAAGGAAGCATGGGTGTGGCAGACTAAAGGTGAGTAGGAGACGTGCGGGTGTGAGCTTGTGGGCGTCTGAGAGAGGCGACGCCTGCCGCTCGGCGTGCTCGACTCAGAGGTGGAGGGCACCGGGCTGTCTGAGCTATTTCCCTAAAAAAAAAATCACACACACAAACAAACAGTATTCGCTTACATTGCTGTATTTACAGGCATTTACATGTACTCTATGTAACCCTCTAAACAATCCAACCAAGGAGTTTCCTTACAATCGGGAAATTATATATTGGGAAAGCTCCAGATTTCCATGACTCAGGCAATAATCCGATTTGCACCCAGCCAAAAAATCTCACAGCAGGGCGTGGCATAAACTTCTAAACTTGAATTATTCTTCAGCATGTGCTGCGTTTCAGAGTTTCCACAAAATCTTTGGTAGGAATTTCACTGTGTACAATTCCATTTTGCGTTTAAATCTGGGGTTGCCAGATCTCTTAGATTAAGTGAACCAGGCCACTGTTATTACTGTGATCATGTGTTAAGCGTGCTCACTGACATAGACGCGTCACTCATTTCCATGGGACGACAGGCAGGAGTTACTGTTGCAGTACCAGTGGATTATCCCTCTCCCAGCCTTCCTTCCCATTCATAGCCACTTGTGCCTGAATGAAGCCCAACTTCATTAGGCACCATTATGATTCGAACCTAGATCACGTCGGTGATGGCGGTCGTAGTATGCATCAAGTCAATTGGGGTCTCTGGTCAGATCTAGTTAGCATGTGTGTGTGGTTCCCGCCTTGTGCTGCCAGTTAAGCTCACAGCCCCTTAAGTGTGACTAGAAAGCGAGTGTTAGGTGGAGATATTAACCTGTCGAGCATGGCTGTGTCTTCTCTCCTCACTGGGAGAACGAGAGCAGGACTTGGAACTCCTCTCGTTTGAGTTGAAGCAGGACTTGTCTGGGGACAGCGGGTGGCGCTGATCCTTGAACCGGCCTCTCTCCCTTTCTGCCTGGTGCTCTGAACGGGATACTGAATAGGGAAGGATGTTAGAGTTGCCACAAAACTTGTACCTGATTTAAGGTTAGCTTAAGATTGATCAAATTTGTCCAACAGGAGTGAACCTTGGCTCACCGACCTGCAACTTTGTAGCTCTTGTGTCTCGGTCGGTACAGGCGTTCAGATGGCTTCTCCTCTTCCCACAATCCATTCATGTCCTGGTCATCTTCCTAATGTCAACAAGACACCATATAAACGTGATCAAATCATCCCTTAAGATACTCATTTCCTACACTCAAATTGACGAGATTGGTCAAATGGCTCCAATGGACACCTGGTAGTCGTCATTGTCTTCCTGGTTAGGTGATGCAGGCTGCATTAGGAGCTCTTGGGGTGAGATGGGGCTCAGAGCCACGAAGCCACTGCTGGTCCTATAAAGGAGCAATCATGTTTCATTACATAAGACAGACCATACGTTTCTATTTCACTGATTAGGCAGCATAGAGTGGATTTTTTTTGGATTACGGCATAGTTGTATATTTTCTTCCCTTATCTAAAGTGGGTCCATTTCCGTAGCGGTACTCCCTGTTTGCAATGGCACCATGAACCGACAAGACCAATAAACACACATTCAGTCTGATTTTTGCTGTTCCCCCAGGCAAAAGATACAAAATATGATACTCTAGCACACTCTAGGAGTCCCACTAGGAAGTCAACAGTTCATGACATAGGGAGTCATGCGGTGGGAGTGGTAAGCGCTGGGATATTGTATAGAAACTGCATGAGATATTCAATACTTTATTATAAAGCTTTATGTTAATGATTTGCCTATTGTTTTTTAATGTACGAGTTTGAAGCATGTTTAAGGTAGGCTATGCTATGATAAAGACAGTGGATAACAAACTACTCATTACAATAAATCTCAACGCTAAATATGTCTGAAAATATCTGCATCATAAATAAGGGTCCCCACGTATACATCTTTAAGACATTTCAGCTAATGATCTGAACAATTCATTACCATATCTAGACATATCTAGTGCCACTGATACTTACAAAGCCGAGCCCGCACTGTGGGATATCAGAGGAAGGGCAGGACTGCTTGACTGCTGAAGAAACAGTAAAACCGGTGAAGAGAAAGATTTAGCACATATAACAATGTAATTTGTGCTAGACTAAATAAATACAGTATAATACAAATATATTTCTAATTATTATACATTAGGGTCAAAACGAGTGCTTTAATAATGTGTTAACGTGCTGCTATGTTAACACTGTCACTGCTTGACCATATAGATCACTATTAGCCTACGGGAACAGAACTGGTGAGGGAGTTATTTTTATTTATTTTGTCATGATGGTGTGTGCTGCAGAGCCACATCATCCAGCATGGCACTTCCTTGAGCCTTTTCACCTTCGACAGCACGTCATGCCCCACTTATATACAGTAAATCCTCACTCCTGATGGGCTGAATTTCGGGATTTGTACATTTCACATCGGGAAGTTAACATTTCCAGAATAAAACTGAATCTCTAGAATAAAGCCAGAGCTCCACTCATTGTGGATCAATCACTATTAAGATCATTCTCATCGTAAAACTCTTTGAATGACACGATGACCTAAGCATTGATAGCCTTGAACACGGCCCCTGCCGTGTTGTTTACAAGTTTTGTAAATCCTACCTGACTTTATTAAAGTCTCGACGTCCCTCATTTCCAGTTAGGCTACAATGCACTTAATAATCAGATAATAATAATTCCTGCAGTTATCTGATTATTCAAGTGGTCATGTATACAGCATACTTCAATCTAGAAATCACATTAAGTAATCTGATAAAGAGAGCATGAATTTACCCCAGTACTCAGAGTACTAATAGAATGTATACCAGTAACCCCATTTCAATCGGATTTGGCAGTCTGTGCATGTGTGCAGTGGCTAGCGGGGGAAAAAAAACGTGGTTGCCAGGTTTGCTTATTCTTAGAGGTTGCTCTTCTTCGGAGCTTATTTACATAGACCAGTTGGTTGGGATCTGGCAACCCTGGAAATAAATACTAAACCACTAAACAGCCACTGAACATTTTGTAGAGACTCCGAGGTCATGGAATAAACAGTGTTCCCTCGCCACTTCCCTCGTTCACCTTTCGCGGACTCGGTACATTGCGAGTTTTCAAAAAATCTGAATGATAAAAAATATATATTTCGCAGATTTTCGCATTTACATTAAATAAATCCCAAGATTTATACAAATATATTACAAATATTATTTCTAACAATAAAGAAATGTTATAAATCATAAAATATGAGGATTTACAGTAAATAGCTGTGTCTACACAATATGTAGGATATGAGGTGCTGTAAGCTCGGTACGGACGGAGCAGGTGTGATACGAGAGTGATGTATTGCGTGTTAAGTCAAGAGAACGTTCCATTACTTCAGAGTGTCGCTTGATTATTCAACAGTTAAAAACACTACAACAGCGTATTTATGCAGTGGATGAATACTCACAAAAAAACGAGTAGTAAAACTAGTAAGTTTTTATCTGCGCTGTTGTGTTCGCTGTTTGTGAGTTTCATTATAGACTGAATTCATTCCAGCCCTACGATGCCACCCAAACGTTCTGTAAGTTCTACCGCTAAAATAATGTACAAATACTTCAGTGAATATAGCGTCCCTACTTTGCGGAGTTTCGTGTATCGTGGGTGGTCCTGGAACGTAACCCATAAACAAGGGAACACTATACTCAAGAAAACAAATAATTTGGTTATTTGATATCTAAAATTGAAGTTTACGTCACATCATTCTGTGACATTGTTGACTGGTCTCAAAGTGGAAATCCGTTTATTGGGTCGTGTAATCCCAGAGGTTTTCCATTATCTGATTATTCAAGTGCATGTAAACGCCCTGTTCATATTACTACTAAAGTACGTGTAAACACACCAAGCGTACCAGTTCCATCATTTTAACTTTATTCCCAAATGCTATGACTCTGTATTTGAAAAAAAAAATATTCAAAATATTACAAATTGCTATGAGTTCTCTTTCTCAAAATGCTACGATTTTATTCTCAAAGTTCAACCAAAACATTTTTCACTGGCTCTAAAACACTTTATTTTTGTCTAGCACGTGGTCTAGTGCTACTTTTAGCGTTGCTTGTTCGTATTGGCTCTTGGATTGTTTATATTAGCACTGTCACAGTGCCAGTTCTGAACACGTTCTCTTTTCACTTTATTTGGTTGGCTGTCCTAGCGCGTTAGCATTGCGTATGTGTGTGTATTAGCATTAGCCTACTGTCTGTATGTAGCATTGTGAGTTTGTATTAGCATAGTCTGAGAGCTTCTGCATCTTGTCTGTTAACTTCGTGTTCCTTCTGTTTATCACCTTGTTTGCACCATGTCTCCTGTCAATAAACCATCCACACTTGCACATACGTCTGCCTCCGTCTGCCTGCCTTGTCCAAAGCGTGACAGATTTCTGATGCTGCCTCATAAGGTTTTTGTCGAACAGTTTTCTGTGTTTTTAACTGGATTTGAGAGCACGCTTTCACTTCGCTGACTGGCTTGAACATGAACTAGAAGCACAAGAGGACAGTGTATGAATAAGTGTGTGAATAAGTCATCCAGAACCACAGAGCGCTAAAAGAGAGCATGATGAAACTCTCTTGTAAACCATCCTCCTAGGACACAATAGGAGTCTGGTATAACTGGTAATCGGTGCTGTTGTTGCTGTTGTGAGAGGAAAGAAAAGCCAGATGGTGGTAGCCTAGTGGTTCAGGTTCTGGTCTCTGGACCAGATGGTCCAGGATTCAAATACTACCTCTGCCAAGCTGCCAAAGTTGGGTCATTGAGCAAGACCCTTGACCCACAACTGCTTGGATTGTAAGATTGTATCAGTTGTAAGTCGCTCCGGATAAGGGCGTCTGCTAAATGTCATACAGTAATTTGCATCATCCTGGACCTTTTTACAGACATCAGGATTAAATACTTGGTGTTATGAAGACATCAGGAAGTCTTCCTTCACCATCTTGATGGCATAAAATGCAAAAAATGTGAGGACGACCAGATAAGAGCCTTTTATTCCACTAGAGTTGATTGTTTTGGTCTGTATAGCCTCTAGATCGGATGAAGTAATGAGAATTCATGGGGTATACAACTTAAATGTATGACCACCAGAGCAGTTCATGTCGATCTTACAGCCATAGACTGTGGCATGATGAGGAAAGCCTTACCAGCTTCTGGGTGACCCAACCACAACCTTTAAAGGAAGAGGATGGGAGATTTAGCAAACCTTTGGAGACCTTGAGCCTTAATGACTAGCTCAAGCTCAAGCTCAGCTTGCTAGCCAGCAGATTTGATTTCCAGGAGCTTGACAGTTAAGAGTTTGTGTATGTAATTAACGTAAGTTAGAAGACAATCCTCTCCAGTTGTACCACTTGTAACCTACTAGTTCTAAGTTACTCTGGACAAGAGTGTCTTCTAAATGACACAAAAGGTTTCAAGCTCAGGACATCTTCACTCTAAATGGGAAGAGTCCTCATCACCTCCTCGGTGACTGTCTGATGTTCAGTGGTCACTAGAAGAGAAGGGGAGCTTTAAGGAATTGTATTTTCCTTTCCCCACAAACTACTAACTGTCAAGCTCCTAGAAATCAAATGATACAATCTTAGAAAACAAGCAATTTTGAGTTAAGTGCCAACAGTGGCAGCTCGGCACAACGGGACAAAACCTCAAAGCCAAGAACTTGTGGATCACCTCAACATGCATTACTTACCAGACATCTAAGAAGTGGAAAGTGGAAACATCAAGGGTCCAATAGAGAAACTATGATTAATGTGATCTTTGGCCAATGGGGAGGATCACTCAGGTTCATCCAGGAAATAATACCAAGGTTTAGTCTGCTGATGTACTAGTGAGTGATCATTGGCCCGTCAGTCTACCAGCTCTTCCAGAATATTAATTAAAGTCATAAGTGGGCAATTTGCTGCCCTTTAAACATTCAAATTTGTACTGCAAATTGGCTGTTGAAAATGTCACTGTCACTGTAAATGGAATGAAACAATCTGGACTGATCTGAGAGCAGTTCGTGTTGTCACTTTTATTCTTCAAGTACAATAGGTCAGGACTAAAGGAACGGTCACACCAGACTTCTGCATTTTGTGTTACTCTGGCTCTGGAAATCTTCTATACAGTTTACTTCAACATTGTACCGACAGCTGCAGCAGATTTCCACTTATAAAAGCGGTGCATTTAAGTAGGCTTGCCTTTTTATACAGTGTATGTTTGAGCATTCTTTTCTAGCTTTGATCAATGTACGTGTCCCTTTAACACTTTCATAGTCTTTTTTTTTGTTTTGGTTCCTTTCCTCCTAGAGTCCTTAAACAGCATCATTACAGATTAGCTGCAGTTATATATTTTAGTCACTGGACAACGCTGGTATATAGACTTCTCACAAGAATATGGGGATATTTCATTCTGGATATTTCATTCTGGCCTCAGGAGGAGAAGATGGTCTTGGATGGCGAATTCTGATGATACACTGCTCGCAGAAATCAGCAGAATTCGCCATCGCCATCCAAGACGATTTAACATTCATTAATCATCCATAATGTTTGTTTCTTCAATTCGTCTTTAAGCTGGTATCCAAACAAATCAGCATTTATATGACGCTCAGAGTCTAAATGATTATTCCAAACAAACCTGTGCCTCAGCTTGCTGTCTCAGCTTCTTCGCTTTGCTCTGTTTAAAGTAATCCATGATCATCATGGAGGCATATATCTTCCCCACCGTCATGTCTGTGTCTACACAACACACAAATGCACACAAAAGGTTAAGTTCCAAAGTTTCCTTCTGGAAAAAAAAGGTAAAGTTAGATGGAGAAGGCTGGAGATCTTGATGGAAATCAGAATTAAGACTGATATCGGACATTCTTGCAGTAGAGTTCATAAACTATACCAGCCTATCATTTTCCATTATTCAACCAGAATTTCACCTTTATTGATTGGCACCAACAGGTCCAAGGTCTTCTGGGAAAGGTGAGGCCAGATCACACTAATTTCCTTCTGTAGTTCAGTGTCGAGTTGGACCCGATCTTCTCCCCCTGAGGATGTAAAATTGTGGGAAACAGAAAACAGAAACAGAACTGAGCATGGATTCTGTATCTCATTCCAGCTACATACTGTATGTGAACTGAAGATACATGATATGCCATACTGTACACGACATTATATAGGATGTTTTAACTGACAAACAGACCACACCTTGCCAGAGGTGGGATATTAACCAGTGTACCAGTGCGAACTGCTGCTGTACTTACTAGGCCTGTGAGCTTGTCTCAAAATTGAATTCTTGTTATTTTAAGTTTTTAAGTTCTTTTTTTTTAAAAGTTCTTCTTTAAGTTGTTATTTTAATTTGAATGAATTCCAACATGTTTTTTTTAACTGAAACAATAAGTGGATATTATTGACCATTTCAAAAATCAAAATTATGTCCTACATCCACAAGAGAGCGTTTCAGGATTCAAATTGTCAAGTATTCAAACATTATTATTATTATTCCTTTTATTATTATTATTATTATTAGTATTAGTAGTAGTTGTTGTACTAGTAGTAGTAGTAGTAGTAGTAGTAGTAATAGAAAGATGTTAGTACATATTTTTCTCTTTCTCCATTTCTTTATTTACATTTACGGCATTTAGCAGACGCCCTTATCCAGAGCGACTTACAGTTCATACAGTCTTACAATCCAAGCCATTGTGCTTTAAGGGTCTTGCCCAGGGACCCAACTGTGGTAGCTTGGCAGAGATGGGATTTGAGCCCTGGACCTTTTGGTCTATAGTCCAGTACCTTAACCACTAGGCCACCGCAGCTCTCTTTCTATCTTTTTTTTTTTAAATTAATGTAATTATCTCATTTTTTCGTTCTTTCTATATTTTTCTTTCGCTCATTCTTTTTTTCTTTTGTCTTTCTCATTTTCTTTCTTTCCCTTTCTCATACCTCGTGCAATCTTGACGTCCAGAGCAGTGCGGATCAGAGACATCAGCGTGGAGGTAAAGTGCACAGTCATGTCCTCGTCCACAGGCATGTTCATCAGTACCAGCCTCTGTGTGCATTTGCACATCACAACATAACATCGGTAAGAGAAAAATATTGTACATAGGAAATATTTTAAAATGAAATATACCATAATGAAATATCATCTAGTTTTGGTGAGCAGGGTACTACAGTTTTTATGGCCTAAGAACCTCATTGACTTGATTTAAATGAACAGATACGGATGTGAGAGCACAGCATGGTCTGTTCCACCCTACCTTGTATGCTATTTTGGCAGGACACTTCTTCCCCAGGCCAAGAGGTGGCGACATGTGAGTCAGCATCTCGTACATGGCAGTGTAATGGATGCGGCCGCTGAAAAAATACTTCATATGATCAGAGTTACTTAAAACATGAACTACATCTTTATCATAATTGATTGAATGAATTTGTATTTAAATAGCAGAGAGAATTACATTTGTTGCAAAATTCCATAATGTTACAAAGCCTGGACAGTGGCAGTAAAAGCCCTTAAGAGAAAGCAGGTCCACATTGGGCGCCCATTTTCACAGAGGGTATTGGAGAGAGCGTATATAAACGCTGTACATCATTTACAAATGATTTCCCGCCAAGGACACGGGATCTTGCAGTGACTCTGTGCTGGACTACATTTTATCTGTTAATATTTACCTCATTTGTTTTTTTTTTTAAACTATTATTACAGACTTATGTGACAAGATAAATATGTGCAGCTCTTACATAGATCATCTACACTATTTTATGAGGACTGGTCCCTTTTGAGGTTTGATCCTGACCAAAGGTTTCTTCCTTACAGAGTTCAAACAGTTTTGTGCGACAAACCTCACCTCACCAGAGGTGGGGTATAAACCAGTGTTTAAGGCTATTGTTTTTGCGCAAACTTATATTATAGATATAGATCTAGATTATTTTACCTTTGAAATCTTAAGTAGCTGAAATTGGAAACACATTATTATACTGGTAAAATAAGTGGATATGAATAATATAATATTATCTCCTGTAGGCACACAAGGTGTCAATTTCATTGATAATAATAATGATGATGATGATTATTACTATTATTATTATTACTGTTATGATTATTTTATTAGTAGTAGTAATACAAAGATGTTAGTAAAGACTGTTTCAGAATTCCGAATTGAAGACCTCGCTATGAATAGACTGCATCTGAACTCCTCGACTGGATGTAACTGAACAACAAGTTCTTTTCCTCATTTGGTCCACCTTGGTCTTATCAGCACTTTTCTAAAATTAAGCTCCTCCATTCCTATTATGGTTTTCACAGAACACGTGGTCAGGAAATAGTGGTTGGAATGTATTTACGTTGTAGATATATAAGATATGTTTATCTATTTGAACTCATACAAACCAATTTCCAATTTTATTTTACAGCCTTACTCCTTACTGAGCTAGTCTGATTCTGGTGATGTGAGATTTGTCTGTCTGTTATGGAGTTGGATTTGACTCCTGGCACTGTAGAAGTCCAGAGGTTGTGGGGGTCTCTGTTGTCATTGGTAATGCTCATAAGGTAAGGCCCAGGATTGTGAATGTGAATAGTATTGTGTGTGTCTACATCGTAAATGTACGTTCCACCTCACCGGGGGCTCCCAAATCTTAAGTGCACCTCAGGTCAGGGCCTGTGGTCATGCCATGCCATTTATGACACCCCAGGGTGAGACTAGAAAACAGATCTAAGACTTTAAGACTTTAAGACTTTGTCTAGCCACATTTCAAGGACATCATTGAAGTCAGGCAAATCGTGTAGTACATTATAAGGTATTACTTTATCTAATGGATTTCTTTGTGGCGCATCGTGATAGTAAAAAACCTTTCATTATTAAACATCTCTTTCTCATTTACTCTACATTTTCTCCACTGTTCAAATAACCCTGGAAGAACTGCTTTTAAAAAGCTGTAATATTGGGGTTCCAACTGTGCCACTGCTGGGAAATCTCATTAAAGAGCTTTTTCAATCCCACTTCATGCTGCTCTTGTTAAGCTTTCATGTCCTCATTGAAAAGAATCCCCCACTACTACTAAACGTGTGAACACCCCCACCAAGAGAGCAGGGAAAACATAGGGGGAACAAATTATATTGATGATATTATAACTATAGATATAAATCAAGGGTAGTGCACTGGTGTGTTTACATTTTTTGAGAGCTCCCTTTCAGTTTGGTTAGTGTGAAACCAAACTGTATGCCAAATAAAAAATCAGCCCTCAGCTACCCCACCATCTCGGTGACCCATCCTGGCAGCGTCTTCCAGTCAACAATACCCCACCAAAATAGGGAACCTATTAGCAGTTCAATAACCCCATTCCTATACATTGGCTAAGATAACAGAAATATTTACCATGCTGCTCGATCATACTCTCCCCAAATCCGAACAAACTCATCCAGGTGGTGTGGTCCGAGGATGGAGGAATCTCGCGTTAGATATTCAAAATTATCCATGATCACGGCTACGAAAAGATTTAGCATCTGAAGAAAGCAAGAGAATTTGAATCACATACATTGTTAATGTGGAACCATTTCGTTTCATTAATAGCACCATAACCCCAATTTCTGCACCCCTCTGTCCCTCCAGATTGCTACCTGGTCTACAACTATAAGCTAAGCTACTGTATGTATTGGGTTCTGACATGTGCATAGCATGGACGCCTCTAGACCAGGGGCTCTTAATCTGAGGCTCTGTAGTGCCGTCCCTCTTTGATGTCCATACAGACCCAAGCTGTATGTAATGAACTGGAGAACCTCACAGGATATGCATTTGCCTCTGCCCCAAGAAATCCAAGACCCCTCCTCCATGTCCCAGACCAGGGCAAAACAAAGCTAAGACAAATAAAAAAATAGTACACTGAAGTAAACAGTCAATACTCCAATCTTACTAGGAAAGAACTGAAGAAGATAAACGAGACGAAGTAGAAGTAGGCGAAGTCGGTGCCACAGCCGCCCTCGTGATCCGGAGAGATGAAGGGTGGAGTGATGGATGGATCGGGTTCGCACTCCTGCCCAGCCAAACAAGAGAGCATGATCTCCTGCCACGACTCTCCAGTGGCACTTCTATAAAGAGCGCAATAACACAGAGCATGAGTAAAGGTACCACTGTAACAAAGCATCTGTATTGCATATAGTCTTGAAATCTCTGTAGGCTACACTTTTACTTGCCTAAAGAGCAGCATCAGGGCCCCGAAAAAGGTCTTGAAGTTGTTGTGCTGGGATATGTGGCTCTCATAGTTCAGTTTGATGTTTCCAAATACCTACAGTGACATACAGTAATGTCCAGTCAACATCCGTTTCAGTCACCTTCCTAATTCAGTGTCAGCAGTGACACTGAGGTGTTTACAAACTCCAGCAGCACTGCTGTGTCTGATCCAGTCATACAGTCAAAACACAAACCTAACACACCACCACGTCAGTGTCACTGTTGTGTTGGTCCAAGGGGTGGATCCTGACCATTAGAGAACCATTAGAGTGAAATTGTCCTGGGGATCTCGCAAGACCATTCCTGGTCTCGTCAAATCCAAAGGGTCCACACAAGGTTTAAAACGGAGCCCAAACGCAAGATCCACAGACAGACCACAAATGAGGGAAGCAAATGAACATTTACAGTATTAACAAAAAGAAAATCAGGCTTAACACAAAAAAGGATCCCATCCCAGAGTTCAGAATTCCGAAATGGGTGCCGAGGGTCCCCAAGACGGCCGGGGTGCCGGGGGTCCGCGAACAGCTTGGAGGCCGAAGGTCCGCAGGACGGCTTGAGTGCCAAGCCAGCCGAGTGCCTCTAATGACCAAGGATCCGGGGGTGGCCTCTACGAGGACCCGAGAGCGGCCTCTAATGGCCAAGGGTCCAAGGGCGACCCCTCCAGCCACGGATACTTCAAAAAGGAAAAACTAAACCAAAACAAAAAGCGCGCACAAATGAGAGACGCAGCAATGAGTCAGCAAACACAAACGTGATCGCCGGGCTTAATTAATCAAAACGTAATCAATGAAAGTAGAAACGAACCCATAGATCGGCGCAGTCAATGAAAACAAAACGCCATGCACGGCGCGGGGGATAAAACGGAAACAGAACACTAAGGGAGCGGGGTAAAATAATAAACCGCCGTAAAACAATGAAACGGGTACGGTGCGAGCCCTAACAAAAATAAGCTAACATCTCTAAGTATGTAGAGAAATACATGGACTACAGTCTGTAACTGTAGAACTACAAAGTGCCTTACCACCACGTATGGACTCTGACTGTTATAATTATATATATTTAGATTCTAATCATTTGTTTTTTTAAAAAGTTTGCTTTTTTACAAAATTGAATTCATAGTGTGCCGGAGAGGTAACCTGGATGGGACATCAGTCAATCACAGGGCTCAGAAGGAGTCACTTTCACCATATATTTCCCTGGCTGACCTCCCCTCTCTCAACACAGTCACGTGTGCCGGTCATTGTACATGCCGGAAGGTACAGCCGGGGCACGAATCCAGATTTGGGACCTTATGAAACAGCACTGAATCATATGGAAATGATGCTCAGACCTTTGCACAGCACTGTTTCACACCTTACAGACACTACATAAAAAGGCACTGCGTGTTCATTAGTGCTCACCTGCATGCCGATGATGGCATAGATGAAAAAGAGCATAGCGATCAGCAAACAGACGTATGGCAGAGCCTGAAAAGAAAGACCAAAAACAAGAGAGCAGTGTAGAATCAATATCGTATCGCTACAGAAAAGTCACTATTCTATTTAGTCAGGTAAACGTCTGCACCTTAAAGGACTGAACGAAGGTCCAGAGCAGGATTCGAATGGTGTAACCCTGCCTCAGGAGCTTAATGAGTCGAGCTGCTCGGAACAGCTTCAGAAAACTCATATTAAAGGTATTGACAGACTGTAAAAGAGAGAGGAGAAAAGTTACAAAAAAAATACATTGTTAACTCTAAAGTTAAACCCTAGATTGGAGACCACATCCCCCCAGAATTACAGAAATGTCTAAAACCCAAGAGGAAACATGGAGGCCTGTAGTGAAGTGGAATAAATATATATTCAGTACTGTGCAAAAGTCTTAAGCCACCATTAAATTAAATATACAATTGTTTAAAATAATATAGTGACCATTACTATATAGTTTCTCAGTCTACTTTTTAGAATACAGGCAAAAAAAAAATACTGGAACTTTGTATACAATGTAAAAAAAAATGAAAATAAATAAATAAATAGTTTGACCAAGCAGCCAAGTACCCACTTTTAGAGAAGTGGAAGAGGGTGAGAAGGCTAAGATATGCTTAAGCTTACAAATATTGGAATGAAGATTAGTGGAAACGGACTAATGGATCCAATTCTGGGTCCAATCTGCAGCAACAGTATATAGGTACTCCCCAGCTACAATGGCCTGACTTCCAGCATTTGGACTTGATGATGGAAATCCAATATTAACATACATACACATTCCGCTGTTAAGCAATATGTAGTACGACACTCTGCTGCAATCTCGCACTAGGAAGGCGTCAGTGTGCGACATAAGGAATCGAGTGGCAAGAGTTATCAGTGATGGGAAATGTAGTGAGGAAAAGTGAGTGTTGCAGTCGTGTTTTAAACGTGTTCAAGGTCGACTGCTCTGGGAATTATACAGTACACTCCTTTAACAATAAATTCAACTAGATTGAGGATGTGTGTTCGTTTAAGGATGTGATTTGCAATCCATGGTAAGTCAGGAACGAACCATATACGGGTTTTCAGCTTTGCAAAAAAACATTTCTAATGGTCTAGGCCTAAGACGTTTGTACTGTACTGAAGACAAGGCAGACAGTACTATAAACCTGCATTGGGATGGCATTGGCATCAAAATGAAACAGGAAGATATGGAACTCAACCTTAGACCGGGATGTTACTGACAGATTTTTTTTTTAACTCAGGCAAAGATATGAACTAGTGGAACAGAGAGATGACTCTAGAATTTCTGCCCACGGAATCTTTGCTCTACCAACTGAGTCACTATGATTCATCACACCTCTGGTGAGGTTTGTCAGTTAGATTGTGTCAGTTTCAAAGGTTGCAAAGCATTCCCCTGCATGAGGGACATCATCTTTTTCCACTGGGTGGTAATTCCCAGTTAATGTCCATGTCTAGATTATCAAGACCCAACAGTTTACTCCCAAGCCTAGAGCTGAGCTTCATTTCTGGTTAAATATAGCAGGTTCGTGGTTCAAGTGGGTTAGAGTATTAATTTCTCATTTATAGCAGGTTAGTGGTTTGAATAGAGGATTAGAGTATTAATATCTCATATGTTATAGGAGGTTAGTGGTTTGAATAGAGGGTTAGAGTATTAATATCTCATCTTTTATTGCAGGTTAGTGGTTTGAATAGAGGGTTAGAGTATTAATATCTCATATGTTATAGCAGGTTAGTGGTTTGAATAGAGGGTTAGAGTATTAATATCTCATATGTTATAGGAGGTTAGTGGTTTGAATACTGGGTTTAAGTAAATACCTCATCAGCTAGTGGGCGCTCAGATAGTGGAGTTCGACTGTACATGATAAGATGTGTTAAAGAGATGTGTAAAACTTACACTGTTTTCCACTCAAGTAGCAGACTTTGAATATCAATATAAGTCCATGCCCCCAATATTATTTAAACCAATATTATTTTATCAGGAAGGAACTGAATGAACATTACCAAAAGTAGATAATTGAACCCAAATCAGTAAACAGAATTGGTTTAACCTTACCTGTAGGTCTACAACAATCTCTGTAATGCTGCCAAGAACAGTGATGAAGTCAAAGATGTTCCAAGTGTCTCGAAAATAATTCTGTGAACACATGTAGCAATTTTACTACAAGTGAAAAATGATCAAATAAAGCATAGTCTAAAATTAGCTATCGGTTAAAAGTAAATAGAGTTTCTTTTATCTTGGCCACAACAAAACTAAATTTGCCAAACAATCTGGTGCATTATGAAATCATAACATGTATGCATTTTTATTTTTTTTTTACCTTTTTAAATAAACATGCTCATGATTTTGTGGATGACCAAGCAGCCATCTGCTCTAGTAAAGTTCAGCATGAGTAGGTGTTGTTTTTAAGTTACTAAAGTCTTCACGGATAAAGCCAGAGAAATCTATGAATACACTCAGCTTCTATTTTGTTAAATACACCTATCTTGTAAATACAATTATTTACCATTTTAAGACCTAAAAGCAAAAGTTTGGGCGTCTCAGGTCAAAATAGGTAAATTTACAAAAATGAAAAGCAGTAATCTATCACACTGGTGTTATAATATACACCCGATCCAGATGGACAAGGTTTAGTGGTGCAAATGACAGTAGTATTAAGCCACTGGTCCTCTGGACTCACCATGAACCCAAATGCCAGGATCTTCAGGATGCACTCCATGGAGAAGAGCACTGTGAAGGCCGTGTTCAGGTGCTTCAGAACCATGTCATAGGCAGCCGGCGCTGAGTGGTACTACACACCAATTAACATTGAGAACGCACAACAGTTATCGCAATCCTACTGTGTTACAATAGCGATACAATCCAAGACCACAGAAAACGTTTTAAAGTGACATTTACCTTCATCATAAGAACCACAGTGTTGAGTGCGATCATGACCAGAACAGTGTACTCAAACGAGGGAGAAACCACAAAGTGCCACAGTCGATACTGGAGGGTTTGCCTGTTCTGGGGCATGTAGCGTGTAAAGGGCTTTGCACTAATAGCAAAATCGATGCATGCTCTCTGAAAAAGTAGTGAGGAGACATAATTGGCATGATGCTTGATTGAGAAATGTGGTTTACTTTAACTACATGCATGTAGGCTGTATCTCTAGAATCGCTGTGAATGCAATCTTGTTCGTATTTTATTACAGGTTTGCATTTCTAAAGTCCACGGTACATTCTATGAAATAGCACTGTATGCGATCCAGATGTTCACGGATCTGAACAACACATTATATACTGTACTGTAGCAATACTGTATGGGACAATGTACTCGTATTGACGAAATGGCCAAGATAGCCAAGTCTTTTCCTTAAATTGAATTTATTAATTCATTCATTATCTTCTGCTTAATCCACACGGGGTCGCGGGCCAATCGTATCAATGCCAAACAATCTGGCAACCAAACAACGAAAGCAATCTGGTGCCCAGGAACAACCCTAGACGGGGTGCCAATCCATCGTGAGGTACACACACAGTCACGCACTAAGGGCCACTTTAGAGACACCAATTAACGGAACACGCATGTCTTTGGACTGCAGGAGTAAACCCACTCAGACACGGGAAGGACTACCCACCGAGCCACTGTGCCCCATAAATGTAATTATACTATCATATTACATTGTATGATATTATATACTCCCTGGACAAAAAAACGCTACTTACGCTATAAATACTTGCAATACTTGTGCAATGGGATTCATAGGCTGAGAAGAGGTGGTACACTGCAGTCAAGTCAAGTCATATTTATTTATATAGCCCTTTTTTATAACGGAGCCTTGTCTCAAAGCCGCTTAAAAAAGTATAGTATGTTCAAAGGTCAAGTCCAAATTGTGCAAGCACTAGGTGACAGTGGGAAGGAAAAACCCCTAAATGTTGTAAGGAAGAAACCTTGGGAGGACCAAGACATCTTCCGTGGGTGGCCTGGATGTTAACTGAAATAGCTACGATAGCATTAATAGTAGCATTAAGTAAATAATAACAGTTAAATAAATTGAATGTAGTGAATGTTCGATGTGTGGAAAACGGGTCGCAAAGCAGATATTCGTGATTGCATTCGGGCAAAGCAAAGGCCATAGTGTGAAGGAGACAGCAGTGGCAAAAGAAAATCCCAGTACAGAGGAAGTTCTCATCCGAATGCGTGGAGGTGCTATTAGGTATGAATGAGTCACAGGTGACTAATTTTTGTTATGGCTAATATATTATATTATAGTTATAAAAGCAATTATATATATATATCACATTATTTAAATATCCACATTGTTTCTCCCCCTATGGTGCATAAGTATACAGACACAAATGTAAAAGCAAACAGATTTGGTTATTTGGTGCATCATATATA
>JAUZST010094011.1:0-19154 GCA_034779995.1 Parotocinclus haroldoi
CACACACACACACACACACACACACACACACACACACACACACACACACACACACACACACACACACACACTGGAGGGTTCTGTCTGGTGTTCGAGCATGATTTGCTTTCTAACAGTGAATCCATCTGACTGGTCAGATCTGGATATCATAGAGAATATGTGTGTGTGTGTGTGTGTGTGTGTGTGTGTGTGTGTGTGTGTGTGTGTGTGTGTGTGAAATCTCAATTAACATTATGTTACAAAGCAAAGTCATAAATTTGTTCTTTTTATCTTTAAATAAGTTCCTGTGATACAGATATACACGCCTTATTTATAGTTATTTTGTATTATTTATTAATCGTTTTATTACTTATTGTTTACTATTTATATAACACTGCTCTATATACAGTGTACACAACCAAATGTGCATATTAAACGGCATATATATCCATAGAAATGTTATCAATAGATTACTATACAAAAGTGCAAAAGTCTTAAGCCACCATTACATTTAGACCTATATATACATATATATACATATATATATACACACACACACACACACACACACACACACACACACACACACACAAGAGGATTGGACCAAAAATTATAATCCACTCCATAATCCACTTTCCTGCTGTTGTTTACCCTTAGATAAAGTTCGTACAGTTTCTGATTGATTTGTTTATTTGATATCCAGCCGTAGCTTCAGAACCTCAAAGAGAATGTGAGTCTATAAAGAGCATCTCCCATCTGACCAGACGGTAAGTCGTCCTGACGGTGGGCACGCAGCCTGGCACAGGCGTCCTTACATCACTGAGACAGGCTCATTAGCTACCCTAATACAGGCAAGATCATAAAACACTGTCGTGCCTAATGAAGGGATCCACACACCCGTATGCCAGCCTCAGCTTTCTGTTCCCCCCAGGAGGCCGTTCCATATCCCGACTAATGAAAACGTCACGCCAGGATCGGGCAACCGTTCAAAAATTCATACCGACCATTTGTTGAACTCAGAAATGGGGAAATTTGGGCACAGCAAGCTGTCAGGAGAGGTAGAGCTCATGCTAGAGATGTTTTTGGACCTTCAGCTGCAGTTTAATGGTACGTCTGTATGGATAAAGGAAAATGGAAACGTCACTTTGGTCTCATGGGGCGTGTAATTGGTCATACCCATGATTTTTTTAAATACCAAGCCCCCTTTTGCTGGACGTAAAATTCGTTCTAAGGGCTTCGCCTTCTGCTTTACAGTATCTGTATTCATCTAATTAATCTTAAAATCTTAATTTATGTACATTTTATAAGCAGGAAGGATGGAGTATTTTACTGAGTATGAAAATACAGGAGCAGAAGCCATGCTGATTGGTCGGTGAGGTTTTATTAATTGAACAAAGAGCAAATCAAAAATAATAATAATCACATTTGGTGTGGAAGATTTCGTCATTATGTACGAGCTCATATTTACTGTCACCTGAATAAACTACAGGGGAATTATGTTCCAAATTGTTGCCGTTTAGTGATTCGGTCCTTTATCACTTTGCTTATGAAATAATCAAGCACTATAATAGTTTAACTTCTAATTAAGCAAAGTCCCATCCCGTATAAAGTGCTGGGGTATGACCTCGGGTCCGGTGTGTCCATTCCTCTGGAGGACAGAGGAGCCATTTAGTGCTAGATGAGCTGTGAGATTGTGCAGGGGTCGAAAAGGTCAAAGCCCTGTCGAGTGTGAACCGTCCCTAACAGCTAGGGAGGAACGGGACAGAGGGTCAGCACAGAGGGTCAGCACAGAGGGTCGGTCAGGACAGAGGGGTCGGGACACAGGGGTCGGGACACAGGGGTCGGGACAGGAACAGAGACAGAAAGACAAGATTAATAAAGTGGCAAGGACTTTGGCATTGGGCAGGAGGTCAGGGAGCAAGCGGGCATGGGTGTGTTTGAATATGGCAAGAAAGGAAAGGGGTGTGAAGTCAGGGTAGCAAAAGGTATGTAATAGACTAATATCAAGGAGATCAGACACCATGTAGGTTAATGAGGCTGGCAGAGGGGTAACATGGCAGTGCACAGTGGTGAGAATGGGCATGAGGATACTTTTACCGCTGGAACTATGAAGCTAATAGAGTCGGAGAAATGGGAGAGGTTCAGCAGGACAGGGTAGCAGGGCATAAGGGTGAGGATGGAAGAAAAAAGGGCAGTAAGAGCATGGCACTAAGGTGGGTACGGGAGGACAGGAGGACCAGAGCAATTTTTGACAGTTGGTCAGATTAAATGCCCGGTCGGTTGGGCGCTAATGACAGGGAGATGAGGGAGCATGCTTAGGTAAAGCAGGTTGGCACAGGGTAAAGTGGCAGCACGGCGAACCCGTCAGGTCTCTGCTGAATAACGGCAAGCTCTAAACCAAAATCCACCCCAATTACCCTGCTGAATTAAATCAGCTCAGAGCAAACACTTTCTGTGGCACCACACCACCCTGTGCCCGCTCGTTTGCCCACTTCTGTTCCTCCGTCCTTTGTTTGCATTAAATCCAAATAACGTTTAATTTAAAGCTTTGAAATCCTTGAAACAGGCTCCATGTTTAGGATTAGGAAGTTCCAGATAAAGAAAGGTTTGGGATTAAGCTGCTTACGCTTTACTTCTTTATTATAAAAAGCTTAGTGCGCCATCCAAAACTGTATGCCCCGGCAAGGCGGGCAAACGGCCTTCGCTTCATTTCCTAAATGAAAAGCAGTTCCAGAGCCTCTGCATGAATAAAACCAAAAACTAACGAGTCAAATCAATCAAAAGAACAAAAGTAAAACACAGCAAACTTCTGGCCACTTTCTTATGTTTTATATTCCTTTGTTGTTTCTTTTATCTTACTTCTTTCTTTTTGCCTCTTTTTTTCTCTCCTTCCTTTTTTTTCTTCTTCTAACCCTTTGTACTTTAAAGCGATTCTTTATTTTCCCTTTTCTTTCTTTCTTATTTTATTTCTTAAAGTTTCCCATTAACGATCCTCAGGAAGATTTTTTCATTCCACTGTCACCTCAGGCTCAATTCTCTGTTTTTTTCTTTTCTTTTCCCCATGAATACTTCATTTTATTAAATATTTATTTGATCTGTATGGTAGGGTATCGTTTCTGTCACCATTGGCCTGCCACGTTTTCTTTTTTCTTCCTTAAGGTTTCATTTGAATTTTTAATTAAGCTAGCTTTTTATAAATCGTTTTACTTTTATTTATTATTTTTTTTACTTTCTTCTTTCTTATAAGCCTAGACCTTTCTCTCTCTCTCTCCTCACTCCCTTAAATTTCATTATTTTTTGTCCTAAATTCTTGTTTATTACATTTTTCTGTGTTCTGTTTATTTCAGAAGGTTCCTTATTTATTAATTTAGGGAAGTTTGTTTTGTTTTCTCTTTTTCCCTTTTTGATTTTGTTGTGTTTTATTCTCTTTTCTTTAAGTTTTTGCTGAATCTTTTGGTAAATCTAATTAGGTTTTTGTTTTCTTCTTTCTTCTTTCTTCTTTCTTCTTTTTTCTACTTTTTGTAAAGCTTTGTTTATTTCTGTATATTTATTTGTTTCTTGTTTTTTTCTTTTGTGTACGTTTGGTTTTTTTAGTCTTTTCTTTAGTCACAGCTGGTGTGGGATTTTGGTTTTATTTTATTTTTGATTAAAGCTCAGAATGTCACAGCGTCTCTGCTCCTCCTCACAGCAGCTCGTTTATTGTTCAGCTTCGTGTTTTGTTTTTTTTTAAGTTGATCTCTTTTTGTATGAACTGATCAATAAAGCTAAACGTTTCTCCCTGAAGACTCATCTGAGTTTTGACTAAAAGACTCGGATTGTTTTGGTTTGCAGTCTGAGCTCGGCTTTATAGAACGTTTTTCTTTTTCGATGTTATTTACATTGTTGTTCTCGTGCAGGATGGATGTACGCGCTTTAAAAGCAAGAAAAAAGACTTTTAACGTTCAAGGTTGGGTGTAAATAATCTGACAGAGCTCTGACAGCTTGTTTTTGACAGCTCTACTGTGCCAGAATCACAAACCCACACTAAACAGTGTTTGTGTGTGTTTACCATAGCAAAAAGATTTTCTGACTGTGAGACCTTTAAATTAATTCTATATTTAGCTCTTATTTCTAACATTTGAACATGTGTATTTGCTCTGTATTGCTGAACACTTTTCTTGCTCCTGCCTGGGTTCATTTTTTTTCTTCCTCAAGCATTTATTTAGATTTTAAACTAATCTAGCATTTTGAAAATCTGCTTTTACTTTCTTTCACTCTTTCTTTCTTTTTATTTGCTTTCTTTTTTTCCTTCTTATTTTTCTTTTTTTTTATTAATCCCTATCCTTACTTTATTACTTTATCCTGTCCTTTATTTAGTTTTATTCTTTTTTTATTTTTTGGTTAACCCTGACCTTGGATTTTTTTAAACCACTGTCACTGGCTGCTCGTTTGCGTCTCATTATTTCATTATTTCTCTGTTTTATATTTCTTTATTTTCTGCATTAATTGTTAATTTTTTAATATGCATTCTCTCTGTACAGTTCATTTTTTTTTCCTTACGCTTTTATTTGGATTTAAAATGATGCTATCTTTTTTAAATCTACTTTTAAGCTTTCTTTCTTTTTATTTATTTATATCTTTGTTTCTAGCTGAGACTCAGCTTTGTCTTTTAGCCTCTTTCTTTAGTTCTGCTTCCATCCTTTTTTTGTTTAGTACTTTACGGTCGTTATTTTGATAGAATCTCAGGAGGCACCTCTGGCTGCTCGTTTGGCTCTGCTTGTTCCAAATCCCCTCTTTTTCTTTTATTTCTTTATTCATTATTTTTTTATCTGTATTTGCTCTGTACTGTAGGATATTTTTCTGGAACATATCTGTGGAACATAGGAGGAAGCAGGAGCATCACAGACACAGGGAGAACATGCAAACTCCACTCATTGGTTTTGGTTGTTAATATTTGTCTGTGTTTGCTACTGTAGGTGCTGGAGGTTGGTCTCCTCTGGATGTCGATCATTACCCGTGGCTGCAGGTGGACCTGGGCAGCAGGAAGCAAGTGACGGCCGTGGCCACACAGGGGCGCTACAGCAGCTCGGACTGGATCACCCGATACCGGCTCCTCTACAGTGACACGGGGCGCAACTGGAAAGCGTACCATCAGGATGGAAACATCTGGGTACAAACAGCTGTGTGTTTAAACAAACTATTAGAGCAGGATGTTGGATTAAGAGGTGAGAAGGGTCAAAACTTGGGTGGAGTTTGGACCAGGAGCACAGCAGCAGGGTCACGGGGGAACCAAGCATGTGAGTGGCTGCCATGGAGATTTGTTCATGTTTTTTGGGCTGGTTCATTAGAAGTTCTCTAAAGTGTCTTGGAGTTTCCAGCTGCAAAAGTTTATGAATGGAAGCATCAGTAGGTATGGTCTAAATCGATCTGTTGTTTTCAGGAAAGAAACAGAGCGGCTTCTTCAGAACAAAGCTCCAAACTTTTATTTAGGTTTGTTGAGAACGTTAGTAGATGTCATGAATCTGATGGTCCTCATGGAAAGACCTGAGGGAACTAAATAAACCTCTTGAGTTGGTCCAGGGCAGGATTTGATTTTTGGAGCGAGACTAGGTGTCTTCATAGCCAGGATTGGGATCAGATTTGGAACCATTTACCTACTAAAAATAAAATTCTAATTCCTATTATCTAACTTAAACATTTGGAATCGTTAAGCTGAATCAGATTAATTAAAAAAAGCAAACGATACCCTGCCCTAATGACAGTGTGATGCTCTGCTGGGAAATTTTGGGTCCTAAACATTTAGACCAAGTGCAACCCTTCGACCTCAGTGGACATTTGATGAATGAATGGATAATTCATCCTGGCACACGCTAAACGTCAGTTCAGGAACACTTTGGGAAAGACCAGGACATGACAAAGCTTTCAAAATGTTACCCCAGATCTCCATCTGATCTGATCGGTGGGATGTGCTGGAAAAACAAGTTGTAACTTGCAGGTGATAAAAGGATCTTGGTGTCAGACACCACAGGAGATCTTTGGAGGTCTTTTGTAGCAGAGATCGAGCTGTTAGAGGTGGAGTAATCTGGTGGATTATGTAAGAGTTCAGTCTGGTTTTGTTCTGGAGATCAGAGCAGAGAGCCGAGGCTCCCCCGAGGTTAATCCCAGTTTCATATACGATTCTTAGAATAACAGTGGAACAGCTTCCGTGTTTTAGATGGTTATCTGGAAGTTCCTGTTACAGTAGACCCATCTGAGGAACCTGTTAGACTCTAATAGCGTAGGGTGTGTGTAAGCGTAACACAACGAAGGTCACAGAGAAAGTCTGTAGGCCGTGATCGCACTAAATCCTGCTCTGTACCATTTATCAGAAAACGACAAAGCGTCACACATCCTGATGAGTTTCATGCTCGGCTTATGTGGTGCCGCCGCTCCGTGCCAGTGCCTCGTCCGTGCCATCAGACACAAAGTACATCAGCCGTGCTGTAATTCCACACTGTCACTTCAGGTTCTGCTGATGATGAATGGAGGCCCGGTCCGATTTGTTTGCTTTTGATTTGTGCTGGATGTGACATGGGGTGTGGATCAGAGGCGAGGATTTATAACATGTCACTTCCTCTGCTGCTTTTCAAGCCAAATCTCTAAGCGTTCAGCGCACACACACACACACACACACACACACACACACATGTCCTTTTTTTGTTTTTATTTCGTTCCCACTTTGATATTTTGGACATAAATAAATCTGTGAACGTAAATTGAAGAGCTGACTTAATTCTACAGTGAATAATGTCACATGCATGCAGTTTAGGATTATTTACTGCTAAATCGTTCAGAATACGTAGAATTTATTTCTATTTGTAGAGTTTGCTTCCATATTATGCTCTGCATGGTAGGTTAGATTTGCGTTTTGTTTTTCAGAGCCGTTCTGCAGAATCAGACGCTGCTTAATGACAAACTGTTAAAGATTTTAGAATGATATTAATAAAGCAGGGAGCTGAGGGTTCCACAGGGTTAATAAAAGTGTTTCTTAATAACAAGGATGAGCTGAGCAGAATTAATTAAGAGTTTGATAAATGATGAAAGGGAGACTGTGAACTTGACAGCTCGTCTGGGAAATGAAACTATATTTTTGAAGGTCGATTTGCAGATCAAAACACGGCCTCAGCCAATCACAGCTTAATTAACGAGTGATGGAAAGAGATCTGATCTGATCCCCAATCTATAGACAGAGGATCCACAAGGGAACTGGAGCACAAAACCAGACGGATATAAAACTTATTCGAATAAGAACTACTGAATCTGATACAAAAAACACAACGTGAAATCCAGAATGAATGGTGATTGGTTGGTCAGTTTTCCTAGTAGGTGAAAGTTTGATCAAATTAAAAAGCCTAAATAAAATAAAGTGACATTTTCTCGATCGAACAAATCACTTTGTGTGGGGACGATACCATCGGTGTAGAGAAAGCCAAATTCATTTATCGTCGATCAAAGAAATCATATGAAAAAATCCCAGCCTTCACTGATTCAGACCCACTAATTAATTAACAAGCAAATCTCGTTAATAGATAAACGACTCTGGTTGAATCTGATTCATTTACCATAATGACTTAAATTCTAAAGGACATTTCTTTCTCTCCTATTTCTCTTCTTTCTTGTTAATTCATTGCACTCAGACTGTTTCCTCATGGCAATTCTCCTCTCGTCTCTTTGTCCTCTTGTTTCTTTCTGTTCTCCTCTCCTCCTCTGTCTCCTCTCGTTTCTTTCTCCTCTTATTTCTTTTTCCTCTCGTTTTTTTCTCCTCTCGTCTCTTTCTCCTCTCGTTTCTTTCTCCTCTTTTCTCCTTTCTCCTCTCGTCTCTTTCTCTCTCCCTGCTTCACTCTGAGTTGATTCAGCATTAGAATTTTCCCCTGTTCTAAATGACGGACGCTCGGAGGTTCTGTCAGTTTTTGTTTGAAAGCCTCTGTAGATTCGGGGCAGGTACTCGACCCTGAACGCTTAACAGGAGGGAATTTTGGACATGTCCATTCCTCTTCGGGTTACTGCACACCACGAGCCAACTCTGACAGTTCAGCATGAAGACAGGAACCGAGATCTTTGCAGATACACATCGAGGTGTGACCTGCAACCTGATCCAGAACCTGTCAGAGCTGTCCATAAATAATTCATAACCGTCATAATCCGGAGCAGTTTAAGCTTGAGTCGAGATTTTTGAACCTTGCACCACACTGCGTTCATTAAGGTAACCTAGGGAACTGGTGGTGTAAGAGCTTTATTATCTGTCCAGTGTGACGTATTATTGCACGTTTTAACGATTCGTTAGCAGTGGCCAGAGCTCAGAGCAATGTGAGATGTGGGGCTCTGTTGGAGGATTTAACACGGCCCTGCTCTGGATCAGCCTACAAACCGTTTGTTGAAACGTTCTTCCTATGAGCAAACTCATTCAATTTCACACGGCACCATTTCTTTTTATAGTGCTTTTATTACTTTTCGACTTGAAGGACTTCTCATAAGTGCTTCTGAAGTGACTGGAGCGAAGATCTGCTCCTGTGCACCTGTGCATGTTCCCATTTCCCCTCCTGCAGGATTCACCGGGGGGAAACGACATTAGGACCGAATAGCTGTGCTCTTAGGCTCTCAGGTACGAAGGGGACCGACTCGCGTTTGGTGAGGTGGAACCGATCCCAGAACCGAGAGTGTTTCTGATTCTAGTGATCGTCGCGTTTAAAATTCCAATCTTTATTAGGTACACCTGTAGTCAAATAAGAAGAGCACGGGCTGCTTGCTAAGATCTGGTAACCGAACCTCTGTTTGGCACGGGCTCGCCAAAATTACAAGAAAAGACTAGAGAAACGTCGCCTGGTCTAAAGAGTCTCTCATTGTGATCAGAATTTGGTTTAAACAACAGGAGAAACGTTGACTCCATTATCCTATCACGTCATTGTGGACCAAACTCTCTGAAGAAGGCTTCCAGGACCTTGTTGAATCTGTGAAACGAAGAATGAAGTCATTTTTGAAGGCAAAATGGGTCCAGTGCAGATCAGGGCCGGATAAATCCCACACACATTTATCAGAAAACCTGAAGCTCTGCAGCCGACCGACGTCCACAGGCATGCTGTTATGTAAGAGCGTTTTAGAAAGCTTTTCCCCTCCGAGCTCTCTGAGTATCTTTGAGTCATTGTTCTCTGTTTCTCTTTCTGTTGCTGTCGCTTCTGAAATTCATCTTTACTTCATCTGTCTGTGAATGGAAAGTGGAGGAAGGTGCCAAGTGCTCAGTCAGAAAATAATAGACTCTTAAACACTGAGCCACATTTAGTTTTCAGGGTCCTGTCAGAAGTGTTCGATCGTCACTTTTCTTTCAGTCTGGCTGCAGAAAGGAAGCGACAGTGACTGGGCTCTGAAATAAGGAAGGATGGAGCAGTGAGTCACGGAGACGCCGCTGTGCTCTGATTATACAGTCGGCTTTTAAAACGGCGCTCTCTGTCTCGGGGCTGAAGGCACAGTTCGGGTCTTTTAGTTTAGGCAGTACACAGCATTGTGACTGAAGCACTTCCGATAATGGAAGAGCTCATTTTATTTTATTTATCTTTTGGCAGAGGCAATCCGTATATTAGCATAATAATTGAAAAACAATCCACTCGAATGTGCGCCGAGCATCGAATGAACGAGTTTGTTGGATGCCAGATCTCGACAGCTGCACACTTCACTAGGAACCTCCTGAGGATTCAAAGTGGTGGTGTGCATTATTTATGGATCGTACAATTTGTTACGCTACGGCGTGATGTGATAGAACACGAGAAGAGATGGTGATACGTGATAAGAACAAGATATGATGAGATACAATCAATGGAAAACGTTTATGCACTAAAAAAATCCTGACCGAGGAGCTGTGGGGATGGAACCTTTATCTGTGGGAATATAATGTTGATATACAGTATGGAATGATTACAATCTTAAAGTGAAACCATTTATTGGGGAAAACTGTGCTTTTTAACAGAGGATCTACTAACCCTAGCCTGGATATAAGATGAGATCTGGTTTGGCATGGAGGCCAAGCAATGCAGGTTCTATATGTTAATCAATAACCCTAGATCCTGCACACTCATAGTTTCCTGAACCTTGGCGTCCCAGCTGCTCCTATACATGTTGACTGGTGATAAAGAGGCATCCCTGAGAAAGCATTTAATCCGTGTTATTGTTTAAAATAAATCACTGGGACCCATTTTGTAGAATGTAATGCAGCCGTTAAGGGTTTCGATTTAATTAATTGAGTGTTTTAATTTAGTTTTATAGTAAGAGCGACTTAAACTGTGTCTTCACTGTGCTTTTGTTTACCCTGTCAGAATAACAGTCTATTCCTCGTTCATGTTTTCCCACACAGTTAATTGTGACAAATAAAGACCTTTGTGTTTTTCGTTTGCAGGCCTTCACAGGGAACTCGAACACCGAGAGCGTGGTGCGTCACGACCTTCAGCTCGCCGTCGTGGCCCGGTATCTCCGCATCGTCCCTCTGTACTGGAGTGAGGAGGGCCGGATCGGGCTCAGAATCGAGCTCTACGGCTGCTCCTACTGTAAGTTTGCTCTGTTTTCTATCAGACGTGGATCAGCGTCTTCACAAAGAATGCCTCAGATCTGCTACAGTCTAGAGACAAAAGTTTGTGGACGACCACAGAAACCTCCTAAAGCGTGCAGGGTTTGTTCTCATACGGTTCTGAAGCAGCCTTTAGCACACAGGGGAGCTCTCTCCAGATTTGGGAACATGATCCGGACGATCAGGAGGACAGGACACATAGTTGGCATTTCGGTTTAACTCGGAGGTGCCTGGTAGAGCTCAAATCTGTCGGTTCGATCTTGTGCTGCTGGTTTTTGGATTTGGACCTGGGTAATGTAAGAATATAATAAGAACTCAATAGTTAATCATTAAGGAGATTGTTAATGGGGTAATTATTAGGATAAAGAATAAGGAGTGGCTTGTAGCTTCTGTTCTGCTCCGTGCTGAGAGCGGCTCGCAATAAACAGCGTATAATAAGTTGTTTTTTTCTTTGTTTGTTTTTTATTCTGGCGTTGATATGAGTACAGCAGGTCTACAGAGGAGAGAAATGTTATTTATTCTGCTCCAGTGAAGCGGGGTTAGCTCAGACACAGTATACTGTATACGGTCATAAAACTTATTGAAAATATAAAGTAAAAAAGTAATAAGAATAATATATCTCATATAAATACCAGAAGGTTTTTTTAGTCTGATCTAATGCTGTCTGAGTTTGAATTGTACTCTATAATTTCATCTTGTTTTGTTTGCTCAGTGCTGTCACTCTCTTCATCTCCAACAGCTGGAAAAAAAACTTAAAAAAAAAAAAGAAAATTAAAAGATAAAAACGCTAGAGAAAAAGAGCTTTTTGTTTTATGCTTTATTCTCTTTCTAACTAAACGTCAGTCTGTAAAAGTAACTTTAAATACGACTTGCAGCAGGAAACCAGAGATGCTGGGTTCTTTGGGTGGGTGAGGGTGTGTGTGTGGGAGGGGGGTTGCTTTTAGAGAATAAAAAAACTGGAGGAAGTGGAGGTGATGAGGAAAGGAAGTAGCTCTGACCTTGCTCAGTAAAGCAACAATAAGAGAGAGAAGTGATGGAGTTTATAAATACATATATAAACCATCTCAGATATTCATCAGCTCAGGGTTAGAGATTTTGGGCACTGCTAGAGGCGGGTTTTTGGACTGATGCCAGCCTGGATGCTCCTTTTTCATCTTTGTTCCATTAAAGATGTGGAATCCTGACTGCTTTCCATTAGGTGATGGTCCATCCTAGATGAGGGATCATTTAGATGTTTGACTCTGGATCTCTGTGTTAATGAAGGAAATCAGATCAGCTCATTCTTATCTGTGCAGACAAGCTGAATTGGTTTGCTTAGATTTTTGGAGAGCAGCTGTTTGAGATGGATGTGATTCCCCTCTTTAGATAAGGATCTGTAAATGAAAACAAGTTGCAGGGCTCGTGGAGCAGCTGTTGGAGTGAACGATGGAGCCTGAGGGTCAAATCGGGTTCTGAAATGAGGATCTGAGGGCCAGATGGACGTACGGGGGCAAGGTGTGCCTCTGTGTTCACGCAATCTGAGCCGATGTCCAATTTACTGTACTGTAGCTAAATCCACCCTAAATGAAACATAAACGAATCAGCAGCAGATGGAGCTTTTTGGGTGGAGAATGTTTAAATCTGATGCTCTGCAGCTTCTGCCTGACTCCTCTGCTCTCGTCTCGTCTTTGTGTCGTTACAGGGGCGGACGTGATTCACTTTGACGGGCAGGGAGTGATCTCCTACCGCTTCAAGATGAAGAAGATGAAGATTCTGAAGGATGTGATCGCTCTGAGGTTTAAGACGGGCGAGAATGACGGGGTGATCCTGCACGGGGAGGGGCAGCAGGGAGATTACATCACGCTGGAGCTCAGGAGAGCCCGACTGCTGCTCCAGATAAACCTGGGTACGAAATAACCAGACTGGAGGAAATATTAGAGCAAGCGGGGGCTGAGTTCGGTCCCCTGCTATAGATTAGTGCTAATCGGAAAACCGTTCAGCAGACACTAGAAATCCTGATCAATAAAGTCATCGATTGAAGACTGAAAGTAAATTTGAAAATAAGCAGGTGAGAATCAAAGCCAAGACTCCAGCAGAGCTCCTCTGAGATTTAATCCTCATTTTTGTTTCCTAAAGAGAGCCAGCTTTTTTTATAAGATATTTCTTTTTCAGTCTAGCCTGTTAAACCCCGAAATCTTTCAACGACCTCTAGCTATAATGCTTACAAAAATTATAATGAAATATCCCATCATATCCACTCATTTTTCTAAGCTGTGCATTTTAAGAACCAGGATTGCGTGTGTGTGTGAGTAATCTCAGTCCTTCAAAGCATTTTTTGTACTATAAGGCCAAAAGTATTAGGACGCCCCCTCTAATGAGTGATCTGTATTAATGTGGATTATTTAATTAATATTATCGCTTCTCTTTTTGTGTATTTGTATTTTTTTTACCTTCCCAGGCAGTAATCAGTACGGCTCTATCCTGGGTCACACCTCGGTGAGCAGCGGCAGCCTCCTGGATGATCAGCACTGGCACTCCGTGGTGATCGAGCGCTACCGGAGGAACGTCAACTTCACTCTGGATCAGCACACGCAGCACTTCAGGACCAACGGAGAATTCGACCACCTCGACCTCGACTACGAGGTACGGCAGGCTGTGACCGAAAACCAAAAAGATTTCAATTAGCCTCCTTTGTTACAGTAAAGGACCGTGTCAGTCCAAACGCAGACTGCATGCAAAAGTTAGTGCACCCTGCTCTCAGGTTTAGTCGTTTTTTTTGGCACTTTTGCTAGTTTAGACGTGTTAAATCCGTCGTTAAATAGACGTGTTAGCATCTAATTGGGTGTGATTCTGCTCTCACGCTGTTGAAATTTTTTTTTCACATTTTCCAGCATTTAGCAGACGCTCTTATCCAGAGCGACTTACAATTAATACAGTCTTACATTTTTTTAAGCAGTTGTGGGTTAAGGACCCAACTGTGGCAGCTTGGCAGAGGTGGGATTTGAACCCTGGACCTTAACCGCTAGGCTACCACAGGCCTTATCAGCAGATGTTTTTCTTAGTGCTGTGATGTTAATCCATGTTAAGAGCATGTGACGTGATCACGCTGCATTAATGCATGTTAATGTAATGCTGCCGGTTATAGAGGGCGGTCATGTGATTTATTAGCATGCACGAGGATTCGGCACAAGTGGCAGCAGTGGCACCGTGTTGGCATCACAGTTATGTGTTAATGATTCGAGAGTTATTCAAAGTGAGGACAGGCAGATTAAAGAAAAAGCTGTTTGAGTGACACTTTATTAGAGACACCTGCCCTATTGTGGAAACATCCCATGTAATCAGATCCTGCTATAAGTGGGATTAATCTAAACCATTGTAAGAAACGACTCCACTATAGTAACGATGCCACTTCAGTTTATTAGAGCGGTTATTCATGTTGAAATTTATTATAATATACCATGATTATGGTTGGTAAAAATCCTGACCTTATCTCCGCTGTTTTGTTTTGTTTTTATTTTTTATTTCCACGTGCAGCTGAGTTTTGGGGGAATGCCTTACTCTGGAAAGCCCACCTCAGGAGGACAGAGAAACTTTCGAGGGTGCATGGAGAGCATCAACTACAACGGCGACAACGTCACCGACCTGGTCCGTAGAAAGAAACTGGACACGTCTAGCTTTGTGAGTTTCAAAAAATCCTGCTTCATTTTAATCGTACAGGAAGCCATGAGATTCCATCCATTCTTTGTTTATAATTACGGATTAGGAGTTTCTCTGGATATTTAAATGCAAACATTATAAAACCTGCTGTAATATATAAATATTTCTATAGTTTTATAATATTTTTCATTCTGGAATACAACCAGAAAACACAGAAAATGTGTATAGAGTTTGAAAAAAAACATCTAATATAGGCTACAGAGCTTAGCTTCGGACTAACGATCTTTTTAGAACGGTAATAATTAAATAATAAAGGACATTTTTCCGGAAGGAGAACAAGATCAAAAGGCTTTAGGATCTTCTAATGATCCTGCTCAGATTTATACAGAAAGAAGAAAATGGGTTCCCAAACTTAGAAGCACTGTTGCATTTCACCCCGTTTGATGCAGCATAAACACGGGAGTCTGTCTAGTTTGATAAATAACCACATTTTCCTTGTTCCTCAGTTTGACACGATTTTTCCTCGACACATCCTGACTGTAATTATTCGCAGTCAGAAACAGTAAAATCGGTTTAAAAGGGAAAAGCTGGACGGAGAGGAGGCGTTGTTTTCAGGAACATGCTTTGATGTGACTGATTAAGCTTTCTGTAGTCGTGTGTTGATGTTATATTTTATGGAGAGCTTGTATCACTGCTCTAACAGCGACCCCTGCTGGCTCTGGGATGGACTGGCTGTTCTTTTGGGGGCACACTTAGGTCCTGAAATAGATCCCTGTGATAAAACATAAAGAATTCAAACAATTAAGTTCTCAAAATGCGTTGGCTGTAACGACTATCCTTTCTAAAGCGATTTCCTGTCCTGCAGCGTAACCTGACGTTCTCCTGCCTGGACTCACCCACCTTCCCCGTCTTCTTTAACGGCACCAGTTTCCTGCAGCTGCCCGGTCGGAGGGAGATCAGCGCCCTGTCGGTGGGGTTCCAGTTCCGTACATGGAACTCTGACGGCCTGCTGGTGTTCAGCGCTCTGTTTGAAGGCATGATGGAGATCTCCCTGAGAGATGGCAAAGTCACAGCTCACGTGGAGGCACCGCTGCAGAAGAACGTGGCCGTGGACCTGGTGTTGGGTACGTTCTGTTTAAAACCTGCTGCCGTTTTGTTCGAGAGAAAAGCTCAGAGCGGCACTGTTTATGTTTGTGATAGCTACAGGAATGGTGGGGTTTTTCTTCACACCCCATTAGAGACGAGTCCGGATCCTCTTACACCGTTAGCCTCATTAACGGCTAAGCTAAATGGGCTGTGACTTCTCTTTTAAGAAAAAATGACTCTTGCACGGCAAAACAAAACCTCGTTTGATTCCCAGTGTAGCGTTAATGATGAAAGGGACTTAATTCAGGCTTTAAAAAGCTTCTGGTATCTCTGAAATGTCCATCCTGGTACTGTACTAGAATAGGGTCCGACCTCACAAATACTCTTCTGGGTGAATCCCTACAGTCACAGTCCAAAATCTTCAATCAAATCAAAAGCCTTCCAGGAAGGACCAACCCTATATTAATGGCTAAGGATTTAGCACAGGATGCCATAAAAGCTCCTGTAAGGCTAACGTGGAGGTGTCCGAATACTTTTGTGTGAATAGTGTAGATACATTATAATTACACACACACACACACACACAGAGTAAATGTATTGTGCAGTTAAAGGTCAGTGTGATCAGAGTTTTTGTATATACACAAGATCTTACTTTTAAGTGTTTTAGCTGAAACTGTTTGGATAAATAAATACTTTGGCCTTTAGCCCTTAAGCCATTAAACAAGCAGTGAGAGCGGTTATTCAATTACTGCTCCTGTCTAACATGGATGATGGGCTGATTAATAACACCGATCAATCAGCAACCTGTTCCCTTGTGTTAATACAAAATTAATGCAGTGACAGAAAGGAAAAAATCTCACCGTGTTTAGTTTTGTCCCTTTTAAACGCAGTCACTTTATTTTCTCCCTTGTTGTTGGATCTGAGGCCTGTAAGCAGTGTAAATGTTCTACACACATTTAGAAAGAGCTTAGCCTTCCTGTGTCTGTACGATCACGCCCTGATCGGGGTGTTTGAATAAAGCAAAGGCTCCGGTAAAATGTTTTTAAACATGAGAGCCAGCAGAGGAAACGTCACGGCTTTATAATCACAGGAACGTAGAGAGAGTTTAGCCGAGCTTAGCCGGCAGCTAAATCTCCTCTAATGTATTGCCTTTACGTTTTCATCGGGGCTCCGGTGCAGGAGGTCGAACCGTGCAGCGCCGTGCCGTTATTTTTTCATTAAACGTTCGGCACACGGACTGACACTTCCATTCAGAACAGCTTTCCTCTTTCACCTTCCCACAGGACCTCCAGTCACAGGGCAGTCAAGAAAGAAAACAAATCATCTTCAGAACTGTGGGACAGAGCCAGAGCCGGCCGAGGGTTCCTCAGGGCCAGCGCCCTGTTCTGGGAGCACCTCCGACCTCACGATTCCCATAGCAGAGTTGTGATTATTAATCGATTATCGCTGCACCTTTTGGTTCCTGTACAGGATTTCCGGGACTTTGGTTTTGGTTGTAGATTTTGGGGATGGCTGGAATCAGTAACAGTGACCCCTTTAAAAGATTTCCCTAAAATGTGGGAATGAAATCCTGAGAGTTTTAGTTCGAGTTTGGGGGCGTCGCCTCGTCTCCATCGTTTGCTTTAAAGTGGATTAGGATCGTTTAAGTCGTAAGTCTTGCTTTTATCTTACCATTAAATCCACCGGGATTCATATGATCATAAGTCTTAAGTCTTTCCCTTTTTCTTTTCTCTCTACTGATAGTTCCCTTCGTTCTTTTTGTCTTTTATTTGCTTTATTTGAGTGAGTAATTATTTAAATTAGTGTTTGAAATGTTTTCTGTAGTCCTGTAGTCCCTGCTTTGGATCCCACCGGCTTCTGTTCATCAGTAGCGCTGAGTCACGTTTAGAAGACTCTCTCTCTCACCTGGAAGCACCGGCTCCTAAAATTAATTTTGTTCCTTGAAATTCTCCGAGCGTCAGAAAGCTTCTCTCTGAAGCAGGCTCAGATGTGTGGAGTCTGACAGCTGGGATTTACAGTTCCTAATCTTCACCACGCCACCTCGGATACCAATCACTTTTTATCGTGTCAGTTAATTAAAAAGTTTAAAGTCAGACTAATTACAGTCCAATATGCAGATGAGTAGAGTATGTTTTGTATGGAAGCCTTAGAGGAACTCCTGCATTCCTGCACAGGGTTTAAAACGTTTTTGTTTTTGAGTTATGAATCGGGACCTAAAAGCAGCAGGGCCTCTAATGAGAATTCAAAGAGGTCAGAGAGACACGGATGTCCTGAAACATTCTGCACCAGCCAGCAGGGGTCACTGCTGCGTTGTCCTGCTTCGTAACCATATTGTTATTAAATGAGTGCAGTATGTAGATAAAGAGAGAGCTCCAAAATCATTGGCAATTCATGCAAATTAGATGAAAGTAATATTTTAAATAAATAAGACAGAAGAAAGAAGAGCTCATAGGATGCTAATGGGCAGAAAGGAAGGACAAGTCAGCCAGTCCCAGGACAAGATGCTAGCTGAATAATACCCCGAAATAATATCTGATGAGTGGGAGTCTGGCCCAGCTGTCAGTACTCTGGCGAGACAGAACACCACATGTACAATAAGTACTGTTGATATAGACAATATGTTATAGATTGTTTATATTATAGTATATAGTTGTAGTTGAATAATATTCTGTAGGTCCTCTGTGTACCACCTCTAACAGGTTAAGGTACAGGCACAGTGCCCACAAGCTTACCTAATAACCATGTCTGTTTTCATTACTGTATTTTACTCTTACTGTTGTTATTGTTTTCCCTTTCAGTTTATTGCACTCCATTTGAGACAGATTACTTGCTAAACTGCATCTTTACCGTCAGATCATTTGGGATTTGGTTTCACCTCCTCGCTTTACGCTCCCCAGCGTGATCTTCCACGATGACGAAAAACATCCTAAATGTCCTTCGTCCTAACAAACCGTACAGCTCGTAATACAGCTGTTGTCCTGCCTTAAACAATGCTATAAAGCTCCGTGCTCATTATCTTTTTATTTCCTAGCATATATTCGTTTTATTAGGCTCATAAACGTCCCAGATATCGATCACGTCGGGTCTCTTCTGCAGTTCTGGAATACATGCTGCTGCAATGAATAAACAAAGGCTAAGAAATAATGGTGCTGTTAAGGACGCTGAGAGATCAGTGGAAAGATCTAAATCTAGAAACTTATAGCTGCATTATATTTCATTCACATGCTATGAATAGTCCAAAAACGCTCTTAATCTTATTCTGAATATCTCAGGCTTAAGCTTATTTTACTCATCTGAAACAGATCTCAAACTATTCCTGCCTATTTACTCATGATTATAATAATAGTAATATTATATATTTTTTATTATTACCATGATAAATATTACTGTTATTACTATATTAGTGTTATATAATAATAATTAAATCATCATCATAATACTATTTTATTATTACTATAATAATAATAATTATTAATATGATTATTGTTCATAATATTACTATTTTTATTATTGATATAATTCTTTTATTACACTATTACTATTTTTATTATTACTATAATAATTATTATTGTATTAATATTATTAGCAATGTGGAGATACTGCTGCTGTACGGGAGGAGGGTAACCAGGGTAGAGCTGGGGCCCTGGATAGGGAACACACAGCAGAGCAAACCAACAAAACAAAATGAACTCTGCAATGGCAAAGGCATAGTGTGAAGCACAGAGACGAGAAAACAAGGGAAATGGGAGATACTAAAAAGAGCAGGGAAAAACAGAGTGTGGGTGGAACTGCATGAGGCGGCGTACGGACGGGACCGGGAGCGCCCAGAGAGAGAGAGGATGAGGGAGAGCGAGGGACCGGGAGAAGGCGAGAGGGTTAGTAG
>JAUZST010094022.1:0-19154 GCA_034779995.1 Parotocinclus haroldoi
CCGTGCTTATTATTATTATTATTATTTAAATATAAACCTGTTGTCTTGTATTGCCTTTCACACTGTGTGATATTGAGCTTGTATTCATATAATGGCATTACAAAATTAGGGAACATACCAAATACTAACCGATTCTGAAATTTTGTGTTTTTCCCGTATACAGCAAAGTATTTCGTCTAAATGTGAGAGACCACGGCTTGTAAATTAACAAATGTCTAGAAAAAGCTTTGAACCAACAATAGAAACCTGTGGATCGCTTGTTTTGTCATGTAACGCGCCCAAGAGCCATAAAGCCGTACCTAACTCTGGCCGTGTTAACCAATGTTACAGTTTATTACGCTTAATAATTAATTGCTTATCTCTGTGGGATACAAACGGGTGTAACACCATACCTAGCCACGCGCTTTCCTATTCCGTTTAGCAGAAGACCGTGTTTGCAGCTGTAACCATGGCAGCGATCCCAAGGTATTCACTCTACTGGGAGGAGACCGACTGCATGAGCTACTACGACATGCTGTCCCTACATGAAGTCTTTGAAATCGTCGGCTCCCAGCTGACCGAGACGGACGTCGAAGTCCTGTCGTTCCTCCTCGACGAGACCTATCCCGCCACGCACCCCCTCGATCCGGCGGGCTGGACCGAGGACCCGTCTCCCGACTCTGATTCCCCTCCAAATCCTCCCTGCCCACGCCTCTTGGAGGCTTGGCGCAGGATACGCCCTCAGGGCCACCCGTGCCCCTTTGCGTCCCGAAGCAGGCCGAAGAGCGGCGTCGCCCTGCTGCTTGAACTGGAAAGGCGTGGATTCTTGCACGAAGGGAACCTGAAACATCTGTTGCAGCTGCTTCGGATTCTAACGCGGCACGACCTGATGCCTTTCGTCTCCAGAAAGAAACGGCGAACGGGTGAGAAACGCCGCACGTAGCGATGCATCGACGACATTTTTGGCCGGCGGGTTTTTGTCAGACTGAGCCAGAGTGGAGAGTTTTAAGATCCAGCTGTTTTTAGAGCCTGGGTTCAAATGAAGGCTGTGCATAAAAAAATTGCTACAGCAATAATTTGCGATATTTATTTTTGCGATATAAGCGATTTACAGCTCAAAGTTTCGAAACACATTTTAAATGATTCGTTTAAAATTACAGGGCGAGTCAAAAGTCACAGTAACAAAAGGGAAAATGGCCTATCTGAATACCCGAGCAGGTCATGAGTAAGGAGGCCTGTGTTTTAAGTGATGTCCACCATCTCGAAAGCCGCCGTATTGGCTCAAGAGCAAGTTTTTCCCCAGTGGGAAGGTGGTCATGTGGGACATCAAAGAAGATCAGAACTGTATAGGAAATCGATTGGTGCAATCCGATTTGTAATGCATATTGTGGTTCAAAAGTTATCGACGCAGAAAGTCCAAACCTTTTGTTGTTTATCACAGGTAAATGAAACTGGAACTGATGATTCTGATGTTCAGGGAACTCCGCTGCCGTATCATAGCAACAGAATTCAACAGCGACACCCAGAAAAAGCAGAACTTTTACACAGGACCGTTACGTCCCTCATAACCAAATTCAAAGAAACCGGGACCGTGGGCGGGCGATAAGAAACGTCGCGATCGTCTAAAGAACCGCCACCGACCAACAAACCTAAACAACGGTTTTAACCGCCTTTGGGAAAAGTCCACGACGCAGCACAGGGCGTGTCTTGTGACTTTTGACTCCCTTTTGTTTTTTTTTTGTTTTTTTTCCAGCCGATTTATCGATGTGATGTCATGCGATGTATAAAGACGTCCCAGACTGTACACCGTAACTGGTATTTAAACTTTCAGTGGTCCATGAGGAATATCGCTTCATATCGTGAAGACCTAGTTCAAACCCAGGACGAGGCTTGCAACTAGAAGGAAAAATGGTCCGTTATGAAAGAAAACCCAGTGACTGGGAGTGCACTGTTAGTACTGGTCCCAGTGATTTGGGGGGGGGGGGGGAAGCAGGGACGTGGGTAGGTTTGCAAAAGAAAGGGCGTCTGACTTAAAACCTGTCCCAAACGTTATTTGCAGAGCAGGCTGAGCTACTGTGGTGATTCCTAACAGGGCAGGGTAACCACTAATCATGTGACTATCAATAATAATTTATTACATGTTGTTCAGAGAGCTCAAATGGCAGATTTCTTTGTTGCGTCGCTACCGTGCCATTACATCATAAACAACATAACCTCGAAAATACTGATTTAAAAAAAAAACAACTATTATTATTCTGTTCAGTATCACCAGAGAGAGAACCGGTAACCTATGGGGAAAGCGGCGGACACGCCGACACGACTTCCCACGCAGACCTGCCGTCTCAGTGGAGGACAGGTGAGTTAAAATGCAGTCCGACCCACCCTTGTTCTGTGCGATATTCATCCGTATGAGTTACGATCACGATACGACGTGTGGCTGTCAATCAGGCTTGTGTGCAACTGCCCCCGCCCGAAAGAGAAGGGGAAGAGGGCGTGGCCGGGCAAGAAAGACCAAGGAAACGCCAGAAATTCTACCCCAGCCTTCACCTAACAAAGTGACCTGTGGTAAGATCACGTTCGTAGTCACTGGCTTCCTCAAAAACCTGTTTCTGTTTCTTTTATCTCTTGCCTTAACGTGTCCGAGCTTCCCGTCTGTAGCGTAGATTTGAACAGTCTTAACAAGCATTAAACTCGTAAGCTAATGTCAGGTTCCTAGAAAGACGTCTCCCCATTTCCTCTCGCGCAATTCTTACTGCACTCCAACGGCTCTAATCTCTCACCGCTTGAGCGAGCGGCGTAACGAAAGCGCCGCAGATCTAAATGAAAGGTCCTAATGCAGTCCGTATTATTAAAGGTTAGGCTTTGTGGATCTTAGAGACTAGCTGGCCAAGCCATGACCCTAAGCCTGAAGTCAGATTTGCATGTTTAGGTGGTTTGTTTACTTTAGAAGCTACGCCTACAACTGAGGAAGACGTCCAGAGGGTTATAACAGTGCTGATTAAATTCACCGTTCGTTTTTTTTTTAGACGAGTTACCTCCTTCATTGTAGCATTACTAAAAGAAATCTGTTGTTTTGCACTCGTTTTGGACACGTTTAAGTCAGAAACAACGTCTGCTGCTTTGCTTAATGTCGTAGATGCCCTGTTTATTACCCGTCTCCCTATAACAGACTCCCTAAAAAGAGTTACTGTAACGGAAACGAGCCGTAACTGTGTTCTTTGTATGCTCAAGTTAACCCGAATGTGTCCGAATGGCTCATGGTTCATGTTTTCTGTTCAAACAGCCTGAAAGGGTGCTAAATGGTTAATTGAATGCCTCACCACCTTTACAAATCGCTGCTCGGTTTAAGGCTGCTCTGCCATACCAGGTAAAAAATAAACTGCAATATTTAATAGACCTTGGGTTGCGCATTGATAAAGGTCCACTAAGTGACAAAAAAAAAAAAAAGACGAAACATGGATTGACGCTCCGAGTCATTGCGGTTTTGAAATTCTGCATTTTGTTCCCGCTTGTTCCGGTGCAGTCAGAATCCAGTCCATCACGGAACTGGACGGGAGGGGATATGGGGTGGGGGGTGGGAGGTTCATGCCCCCCGATCGCTCAGACACAACCCGTCGTGCCTACGTCATGCCTGGCCCAGCTGGAAGGCTTCGCTTCCAACACTGTTTTCCTTAATTGTAATTACAGTGTATTGATTATCAAAGCGGAATCAAACCCGGAGTATTGACATGAAGCCCCAGCTGTGAAATGTCAATGCATGTGAAATATGTGGAAATAGGAAACGGTTCCTTGCATTATGTACAGTTAGCGTTAAACCGACACAATCAGTGTTTTTTATGTATTATATATTTTATTATTGCACAGTCAATCCCTGCTATCCGATCTTACGCAAATGTGCTCATGGGGTAATTTGACACCCAAACCGGCTGCTCTAGCCAATAAATAATTGTTATGAAGAGCAATTATGAGAGGAAATGGCTGTAGAAAACACGTTGGTGCTCGCCGTAAAGGAACCTGAGCTATTAGCTATTATTAAAATCTCATCCGGGATGAAAGACCAATCAGAAAGTCCTAAGTGAGTTGCAGAGCATCCCGGGACTATCCTGGATTCCGCGGGAGGTTTACACTGAACTCTTAGGCGGTCACTGTAGCAGGGCCGGAGGATGAACCCAGGCTAACGAAGTCGTAGTTTGACTGGATCTGTAATTCTATAAGTCCAGCGTTTGTGACAGTGAAACAATGAGTGAGCGGCGAACCTAACAACAACAACAACAACGCAGGGCTGAAAACGTATCGAATCAGTTGAGCCCAATGCGCTTCCACATAGCGCGAAGATTAAAAAAGAACCAGCAGAAGCGGTTTGAGTTCAGCCCTTACCTAACTAAAGTATAACCGTATTACTTAGTGGACCTTTAAGTGGATAAAGACGTTGCATTCTGCTCCATACTGCATTCTTACCCTCTCAAGATGCTTCCATGTGTACCAGATTTGTCTTCGAACCTAACATTTTATTGACCGATGTTTTTTTTTTTTTGTCTTTTGTTTAACCCTCAGCACACTGTTGTGTGTAGTTCCTTTGCCTGCTTTCCATTTTTCTGGTGCTGCTCATGGGGTTTGCAGAACCTCATAACAGAGAAAGACATCTTCATTCTCCAGCCATGCCATGTTTCTTTTTTTTTTTTCTTTCCTTCTCATTAATTTATCCTCTTGCTGCCCCTCTATTTTTATAAAACGACATTGAGCCATGAATGAAATGCAATTGCTGTGAATGTATGTCAAACCGAGATGCACCGAACAGATCGCTCACTTTCCCTCATCACCAAACATCCAAAAGAGCAGAAATGCTTTGCAAGCACCTTGCATACATTATAAAAATAAACCGTAGGATTGAGTTGTCACAAAGTTGTTGTTTGCTGTGCATTTAGAGCTATTTATATATATATATATACACTTTCAGGTTGTTATGTGGCATTTTTTAAATTAGCACGACGCTTCTTTGTAATGTTCCGATCCAGAGTTTTCAAATTTGTCAAAACTGATCCGATACTTTACATTTATAATAGAGTTACTGTAGTTATGGTCTACATTTAGGTCCATAGATTGCTTTTATTGTCCTTGCACAGCAGTGAAATTTAAGGAGCAATTGAATATACTTTAGTTTATAAGATGTGCATTAAAGGCAGAAGAGACCTCCTAAAACTGGGGAAGCAGCTCAATTGAACCCAAAGCAAACCGTTATTTCCCCTCTCGTTTTTTGTTTTTTTTCGCTGCACCTATCCCGTCATTCCCCTACACTGCAGTACCATTTTTTTAGCACGTTTGTGCCTCCATCCTTTGCGTTAGGATAGTAATAAAATAAAGCCACGGAAATAATTACTGTTGAGGTTCTAAACAGTTTATAAACACACTCTTATCAAGCAGATATTACAGTTCTAAGTGTAGCTGATAATCGATCCATTAAACATGTCTTGATTAGCTCAAGATTTCAAGTTGGATCGGGAAGTCCCTAGCTTTCAATACATGAAAGCCACTCTGGTTCAGTTTGGCTTGTTTTAGCTTTCCTTCAGCGTGTAACTAAAGATAAAAGCCAGTCTTATTTAAAGCCAAATTTTTTTTTCCCCCCCTAACAGTCCTGCCTTCACCAGATATGTTCCTCATGCTACCACAGCGAACATATTCACAGCGATTACACTTAGCCCACCGCCCCAGGACATGTACAGAATCAGTGTGTGGAATCGTACAGTTGCCTCCTCCGAATGCGTCAGAGAACTCTCATTCATTTTGTCCGCTCGCTTTGCCTGACGACCGATCCCCGGCACACAGGTTTGCTTTAAGCCAGTCTCACTATTTAGGCTACACAGTCCTGCTTTGCCTTGAATGCCCTGTGACCTCTGACCTTAAACGTGCTCTGTGCTGTGCTGACTCCACATTTGATTCCAGCAGGTTGACTCAGGAATGGGTAGCAAAAGCAGGAGAATGGATAGAGACAAAGAGAGTATGCAGGCCACACTAAAGGGTGTGCGCCGTCCTCTCTGCGCGATCATTGCGCTCATTCTCACTCGCTCTCTCCTTCATCAGGCCCGGTCCATGTCCAAGGTAAAAAAAAAAAAAAAAAAAGTTCACCTTCCTCACTCAGTTAGGAGGAGGAATGAAAGTGCTGAATGTTGAGATTCCAGTGTTTTGAATACTAAGCAGCTCTTCAGACCGTGCCGAGTCCTGTATCCCCCCCCCTCCCCCGTTTTAATTCTGCTCTGAGTAGTTTTAGTAAGGCTCGGGGGAACAGCAGACACAGGTACAAGAGTCTGGAGATGTTATTGGCCTCAGAGTTTCACAGAACTGGCTCAGAAATCTGCTTTCACCATCGTGTCAACCTAATGAGAACTTCGTTTAACCCTAGAACGCGAGATTAGATATTCAGGGTTTCCACACACTTGGACGTTTTAGAACAGCCATTGATATTCAGTAGGACTTTGGAAAAGTCATTGAGGGAGTTCCGGTGGCTCAGCCATACAGCCATCTCCTGGAGCTGTAAGAGCGACCCCTGTCACTTCCACATGTCACGTGATTCGAATAGGGAGCGAAAACCATTTTCTTTATTAGTCCCAGCGATGATGATGATTTGACTGTCTCATTTCAATTTAACCTTGGAAATAAAGCCTTGCTCTTTGTCATCACTAAACCTTAAGGTCTGCAATGTCCAAGCTTAAAAGGCTAAAAGATGAATAACCCCGGTTACCCGCTCCATCGTGACCCTTTTCACAGAGGTGGGTTCGAACCAGACTGGCTCCATTGAAACAGCACTGGTTTCCAAAGCTGAGCCTCACGAATCCCGTCCCTGGCAAAGTGGGGATCCCCCCCTCACCCCCACCCCCCTAGAACTCAAGAGACCAGAAGGGTGGGTGGTGCCACAGAGGGACGTCCCAGGTTGATCAGGGTCTCGGTGCTCCTCTGTATGAGGTCTGGGTTTGCACTGTGGAAAATAGAAGGAAAGTTTGTCCATATTTCTGTTAATATAAGTCGTGCTTGCTTTATTTTTGTAGAAATGTGTGGGAACCCTGGATGTTGACCACCAAAGTTTTCACCAAATGCCTGAAATTGTGCCTTGAATAATGTGAGCAGTTCTGAGGAAAATGACCCGACAGAGCTCTTGCTGCAAGTCTAAACATGAAACCAGAAACAATAAGTTAACTGCTGCTGCTCGTATTGAAGTTATTTTTAATTATCGAAATAATTTAAATACTTTGCTTTGACCCCGAGAACGGAAGAAACTTTGGAAAACGTTTATCCCAAACTGCTTGTCTTTTTCTCTCTCCTTTGTGTCCACAGTTGAAATACAGACTGTCTCAAGTGTCAAAAACAACTTGGCCATCCTCATATACTAAGAGAGGGAGAGAGTGAACCTAAAGAACGATTAAAAACGGTCGATTGCAGCCCGTAAGAGCAGTCGGTCAGCAACCGTCCGCTCATGTTCGCTCTCCCTCCGTCTTGGTTTGTTGCTCATCAGAAAAGAGGGATGGATATAATGTGGAAGCTCTTCGCATGGAGCAACTGCTCATAAAATTGCGCTGGAAATCGTAATGATACATTTTTCTTTTGTTTTGTATTATTTATTTTCTAAATTGCACAAATCTGGAAAACAGACCACTAACCTTCCACCATGGATTAATGTAATGTTGCTCAGATGAAGCACTGTGGATGCTAAAATGACACGGGTCTCTGTAAACAATCCGTAAGTGGAGAAAAAAAATGTCCTGTTTTGTACTGCATTTTCTCTGTAGACTTAAGTTCTAAGCTAGAACCTCACTGTTCTTTATAAAAGGGAGCGCAAGACGGCATGTCAGGCGCTTTTAAATGGAAATGTGAATGTACACTGTCAATGGATCTCTCTTGGAGGATGTTTTAAAAAAAAAAAAACTTTCAACCATTTTGTGTTGTTTGTTGTGTGAACATTAACACCGGGTTATAATGTTTTGGGGAATTATGTGATCGGGTCAAAAAACGTAGCCAGAGCTTATCATAAGGGAACTGTTTATAAAAAAAAAAAAAGTTGCATGATTTTTTTTTTTTTTCCTTTGGACTTCATTTAATGACATGAAATGCATTGTGTACAGTAATAATGTGCAGGCAGGTTCAGCTTTATCCTACGTTCACATCGGCAGCAGTTTTTGCTCCCTGTCACACAGCGTGGTCTTTATGAATCAGGGTTACCCCCGCTCGGGTTTTAGGCGCGTCATCCGGGTAACGCACAGGGCCTTCGCTTCTGTGAGTTCCTTCTGCCCGCAGTTTGTATTTAGTAATTAGTTTTGCTATAATAGTCGCCTGGGTTGCCTCGCCATCACCTCCCTCACCTTTAGAGCAAATAAAAAGCATGCTGCTTCCAACTGGAGAACAATAAAACCCAATTGTAAATTCTCATCGGGTTTTGACACATTGCATTGCCGTTTCAGTCACCACTAAACCATCTACAATGTCCAAGGCTAAAAGTCTAAGCACAAGGCGGGGCAACCCGGTTACCCACTCCATCGTGACCCTTTCTCACAGAGGGATTCGAACCAGACTGGCTCGATTGATAGAGCACTGGTTCCCAAAGCTGAGCCTCACGAATCCCGTCCCTGGCAACGTCGGGTTTTTTCTGGGGTTTTGTTTTGTTCTCAGAGTCACATTCCCTGGGTCTAGAACTCAAAAGAGACCAGAAGGGTAGGTGGCACCACAGAGGGAAGTCCCGGGTCCTTCAGGGTCTCGGTGCTCCTCTGTATGAGGTCTGAGTTTGCATTGTGGAAAATAGAAGATGGAAGCAAAGTTTGTTCGTATTTATGTTAATGTAAGTTATGCTTTATTTTTTGTAGAAATGTGTGAGAACCCTGGATTTTGAAGTTTTCACAAAATGACTGAAATTGTCTTTTTTTTTTTTTTTTTTTAAATCACGTGAGCAGTTCTGAGTAAAATGACCCAACAGAGCTCTAAAATGAAACCTGCTGCTCGTATTGAAGTTATTTTTAATGATCGAAATAATTTAAATACTTTGCTTTGACCCCGAGAACGGAAGGAACTTTCCATTTTTTTTTTTCAAACTTTCCACATTGCTTCGCTCCTCTGTTAAGTGACCAAGGTTGTTAAGACTTTCTTTTTGAAACTCTCCAACGTCCAGCCGAACGTTCTGTCGCAGCGCTGCCGGTGTGAATGCAGGGTTACACGGTTCATATACAACCCATAGTGAAGCGCTTGTACGAGTCGTTAATACGCCTGTATACACAATGCACTGTATCAGTAATGACACCAAAGCACTTAAGAGGCGCATGCTGATTCGGCAGTGTTTCAAATGGCGTTTCTGAAGACTTTTAGCATCTGTTAAGTCTTCACGTTTGCCTAAACTAAGTAGAATTGCTTCTTGTGTACTAGATCCAAATGTGCGCTTACAAAATGCACTCGGCCGCTGCCTCCTTCCTGTGGTATTCATTAGCAAATATGAAAGAGGAATGCGGTTGGGGGTTCAGGCTTGGTTGTGGGAAGGTTGGATTTGTGTTGCAGCAATGTTCTGAAGATCGATGGGTCCACTTCGTCCACTGACATGAAAATGACATGAATGGAAATGACATCACAGCGAAGCTCTGGTTCAGTATGTATCTTCCAATCGTATCTTGCCGTCTCTGTGCCCTGTGCTGTTGCATGAAATGAGTTCCTCCTCCTGTTCTCAAAATCACCATGCGGTAGAGCCAAACTTGACCTTGCCACGCTGGCGTTGAATTGCAGAACGCAAAAGACCAGTTCTGATTTAAAAAAAAAAAAGTTTTTATTTTAGGACTGGGAACCTGGGTCTTAAGCCGCTTCACTTCCCAAAAACCTCTGTCGTTGGACTTCTCAGTGCTTGAAAGGGGTGGTAGGATAACGGGCTTCAAAATCGAACTGTCACAAATTCATTGAGACAATTTCCTTCACTGAGCGTTAAGAACCCGTGTGTTGCTCTGTCGGATCCGTCCGTCCATCTAAAGACAAACAGTGACAAGTCTAACTGCAGTGAATGGTCTTCTGCACAGGTCCATTGTTCAGTTCCCCAGAATTTTCTGACAGGATTTCCCTCCGTTCTGTTAAAGTGAAATTTCTCCCCTATTTTTGGTCTCTGAACGTAATGACTTGACATTCAGCGGGGGCCTTATTTGAAGCAGCTGAATGTTCCACTGATAATTTCACTCCCGTTCTCAGTCTGTCACTGTTGAGCTTGGAATGCTTGATGCCCCCTGCTTCAAGTCCCGTGAACAAAAACTCGACGCTATTTCACGTCACGTGAAAGAAAATCTTACTCGCGTATTCTCAGAAACTTCTAAGACGTTTCTCTAGACGTAGCAAGTTGCTTTAAAGCCGAGTCCGTTTGGTCATTGACGGTGGGTTCTGTCTTATTTCTCCACCTTTATCCCTCTATTTTCACTCCTGTCCACACAAACCATATTCCCTCTTCCATTTCCTTTCCATTAAAAAAAAAAAAAAACCATCTCGGCTTCCCTTCCCATCTCCCTTCATTTCTTTCGTTCTTTCCTCCTCTTCCATATCCTCTGTCCTCATGGCAGATATCCGGCTGCGAGTCCGGGCTGAGTACTCGGAGCACGAGTCGGCCCTGCGTGCCAGAGTCTCGTCAGACAAGCAGCAGCCCCTGGAGCGCCAGTTCGAGCTGTTCAGCCGTGCCAGCATGCTGCTGCGTGCCCGTGACCTCGGTTCTATCGTCTGCGACATCAAGTTCTCAGAACTGCAGAACCTGGACGCTTTCTGGGCCGACTACTTGAGCGGCGCACTCCTGGAGGCGCTCAAAGGAGTCTTCATCACGGATTCGCTGAAGAGAGCGGCCGGGCAAGAGGGAGTCCGACTGCTGGTCAGCGTCGACCAGGACGACTACGAGGAGGGCAGGAAGCTGCTGCTCAGCAATCGGGCAAACGGCACAGAAAACAGAGCGACGCAGAGGTACGAGTCAGAATACACAAAGACATTATAACGTGGTGATTCAGTCGTTCCAAACAAGGGGACCAAATGCACGCGACTAAAAAAGTCCAAAGACGCGGTCAATCGGTCGCTCTAAAGTATCCCAGTATGAATGCGCCTGACCAGTGCCAGTGTAACCTTGCTCCTAAAAAGTCGATGATGGTGATGCAACGCTAGCAAAGTCACAACGTCACATGGTGTGCCTCATCTTTAGAGGGTAATGGGAGAACTTTTGAACCAGAAGAGCGAGTACAAATGTGATTGTGCCAGTCGATTCCTGAGACAAATCTGATCTTATTCGATGTCCTACATGACCACCTTCCCACTGGAAAAAAAACTTGCCCTTGATCCAACATGGCGGTTTTAAGACGTTCTGAATATAGCCTGAAATATAGCCCCACCCCCACCCATTACCTGCTGGGGTATTCAAATATCTCATAAGAGGGTGTTCTGTGACTTTTGACTCACCCATATATGTGTGTGTATATATACTAGAGGCTGACATTTTTTCAGGAATCCCTTGATTCCCGCGGGACGGGACCCAACTATTACTCACGCGAATGGGACGGTACAGGATTAAAAAGTTAACGGGAGCAGGCGGGAGCGGGAACCATTAAATAAGACAAAAGACAACCATAGAATAGGCACCGCCATTTCGCCGTTTTTTTTTTTCTTTTAAGAAACCTGCAGTAACGTAATTCTAAAGAACTACAAGGCCCAGAAGCCAACGGTGCTTCCGACCAGAATTCATAGAACAGCAGCAATGGAGGGAGTAAAACACAAGGGCTGCGTCTGAAATCGCTTACTTCGTATTCGGACACACTACATGCTCTCGCCTAACATATAGTATGGAAGTATGGAAGTATGGAAGTCTCTAAAACCCCAAATAAAAAAATACAATAAACAAATAAGAAATCGTATAAAAATTCACAACCCAAGATATTTCACGTTCAATCCGGTCGACTTTTGTTTCTTTTTTTAAACAAACGTTTATTCCTGCAACACATTCCAACCAGAACAAGGTGGTATTTGGGTAAATTGGTTAAATTAGGTCTAGCAATGAGGTAAGGAACTAAATAATGTCAGGTGATTGTCAGCAGATGATTGTAATTCGGATTTGTTATAAAAGCAGCCTAATCCGCAATGAAGCCAAAGTAAAGGTCTGACAGGAACTGGGTTCTGAACCAGTACGACTTTAAAGCTTCAATACCTCTAAAAAAAACATCTGAAAAGGAGAGTTTTAGACTTTGCAACACATCGCAGTTGTAATTTTTTTTTCATCGAATTACTTAACTTAGTGCTTAATGTAGTGATTTGAAGGGAAACTACGATGCTTGCAATAAGAGCAGGGGCATAAACTCACCACCAGGGGGCGGCAGATATCACCAATATGTGGCGTTTACTAAATATTTTAAGAGCAATTTATATATACATACATACATACATACATATACACACACACACACACACACACATATATATGTATGTAGCATGTTGGGTCTCTCTTGCTTTGATATTCTTTAATCCATTTATCTCTCACATCCGTTCCACTTTATTTTTCATATTCCCAGTGCTGAGCAATAGCTTTAGCCCCGTCGCAGCTAACGAGGATTAATTTTCTTCCTGCTTGTTTCTCTACCAGGCCCTGAGATGTGCCCCGGCTGCCAAGAAGAAGGAAATCCTGAGTTGTTTTATTTGCAATAAAGAAAAAGGCCTGTGCAGGAACGGCGACGCTGTGAGAAATCCTGGATTCATGTATGACCGAACGTCGGACTAATGAGGCAGCAGCTTGTGCAGAGAGATTGGGTTCTGTTTCGATACGCTGACAGGCTAAACCAGGGAACCCAAAAAGCCGTCCGTACGTACGTGAGCGCTGTGCAGCTATACGGACTGGTCTGTGTCTCTGTGATTGCGCTCCTGATTAACGCGAGCTCTAACTGGATTTGTGTTTTACGTTGAGAGGAGGTGAGCAGTGACCTTGACTTGAATTTGCTTTGTGTTTATTAGGCGTGTACAGCACATAGCAGAAAGGGAAATGAGCTTAAGCATCCGGTGTGTAACCGTGACTACAGACGTTCATCCCAGACAGTCTAGAAGCCCTCGCACTGTGAAACCCACACGGGTGAGGCTCTGTTTTCTGAAAGCGGCCGAATGAAGACGCCCAACGCCGATATTAGTTTGTTTAAAGATAAAGACTGCCTAACAAACACCAGCCCTGGCAGATCCAGGTCCAAAATACCCAAGATGCTCAGAGACTTATTTATATCCTTTGAAAGGAGTTTAAAAAAAAAAAAAAAAAAAAAAAAAGAACCGTCACTTCACTTGAACGGAGGAATCCAAAACGTCGACCTTAAATAACAACGGGGCCTTTTTAGGATTTTTAGTAAGATATATGGGTGATTATATATATATATATATGTTATCTTTGTATCATTTGTGCAACCAAAAAAAAAACCAAACAAAAACAACAAGTTCAGTCCTGCGTTACTATTCTAAGCGCTTAAAGGAACGAAGGCCAATGAAGTGAGTTTCTTTGCACCCTTCTGTTTTTGATGAACCTGTTAATTTAATGAACTCCTGTAGATATTGACGTTTCGATTCCGGTTTTCCTTACGAATAAATCTGTCAGAAGTGACTCTTGCTGCGTTGCTCTGCCTGTCGGGTGAATTTGCGTTTTTTTTTTTTTTTTAATGCCAGTCAAATGACGATATAGTCACGAAATGACGCCTTTTTGGCTCGCGGGGGTTGAAAATCGACATGTACATGTACGGTTAGTGTATTATAATGTCACATCATTTAGCAGAGCGACTTACAATTTTGGGATTTACTTGGGATTTGAACCCTGGGCCATCAGCCCCGGAGTCCAGTACCGTAACCGCTAGACCACCCAGTTCCGTAATATTGCATATTGTTCATTGCACGACTTCATTGGAGTTAAAAACAGTTTTATCAGGTATTGCAGCTTCTGTCAGACGTCCTTGACAATCTAGCGCCAAGAATATATAAATATATGTAATTTGTATACGATCTGTAAAGTCTCTTAACCTGAATGTAAAAGGAAAACGGGCCATGACAGAGGTACAAGCGTTCCTTCCTTCATTTACATCATTTAGCAGACGCCCTTATCCAGAGCGACTTACAGTTATTACAGTCATACAATCCAAGCCATTGTGGCTTAAGGCCCCAACTGTGGGATTCGAACCCTGGACCTTCCAGTCCATAGTCCGGTACCTTAACCACTAGGCCGCCACAGTCCCTTAATAAAGCTCCAACTCCATAAACTTAACTACACGGGCGTATCAAAGTTCCTACAAGCAATATTGAGATGTTTAGGATGAGGAAAGAAAACACTTTTGAAAATATTCTGGTTAAACCTAAGCCAGTTGAAGCCCCTTTGTCTTCCTTCGTCTTCTCGGGTCCTTCTTTATTCAATCAAGCGTCCCCAACCCCAGTCTCACACTGAGCCCGTCCTTTGGCCCGTCCTGCGCACCGGACCCGGTGATCCAACATGCTATGGAACACGGCCTTACGAATCAGACCTCATTTAATCTATTTCACAAACCCCTGATCCTGCTCAGACCCTTTTAGGTGTCCAGCCAGGGAGCCTGACTATTAGTTTGTCTCCTGCACACAGACCCTGCCTGGAGCTAAACACATTCTGGACGTCGACAGAAAGTTGAAGCTCTCAGACTATTCTAAGTTGTTTTATTCCCGGCTCCCATCAGTTTGAATCCTAGAGCCTGAGATCTTTCCTCCCTGGTTCGTGAGGTCCAGGCATGAGGAAAACTACCAGTGCGCTCTAACTTCTCAACCACTGGGCATCTTCTACCTCAGCCAGTGTAGAAACAGGATGGGTTTATTTCAGGATTACTAATAACCTGAGGGTCATCAGCTACGGCAGGTTTCAGCTCACCAGTGTCAAGAGACGACGCACAGTGGGGGAAATGAGTATTTAGAAAAATCATACAATGTAATACGTTGATAAATCTGGCTTTCGCAGTTGAACTGTACATGATTACAGAACACTTTGTGTCCAAGTCCTAACAGATAAGGCACAGAGCTTCCAGCTAATTCCATCTCAGTTCAGCTCGTTCCAAGGCACCGCTGTGGTTTATAAACCTTCTGTAACAAGTGTACATGTACACGTGGAAGGCGCTCGAGCCCTTCATCGAAAGAGCATCCAACTGTGAAGCATGGCGGAGGAGCATCATTTGACTGCATTGATGCCTCAGGAGTGTCTAGTCTAAATATTCATCAGCAGGACAGCTTAAAAATAAGAAAATGTTTCCGTCCGGACTGTCTTCTCACCATCACGCAAGCAACATTCCAGCAAACACATTAAACCAAGACTAGAAAACACAAAAGTACAAGTGCTCGGGAGGTGTTTCTTTACAGCCTGGATGACCATCAGCTCGTGTTTTATAAAGGAAAGCTCCTAAAGGCGCCAGAAATGTATGGGTTTTGGAGATTAACAGAGGCTCCTCGCTGTCCATGGTGCTGGAGCCGGTGGTCCATGATGCCTGCAGTGTTGTGGTTTTGGGGGCATGCTGGTTTGCAGCCTTATTTTCTGCCTCAGTATTGTCGGTTAAAGTGGTTTAAGCCACGATTTTAAAGCTGGAGACCGGCGCCTCGAGTCCCTCCAACGCTGACATTTGCTTTGTCCTTTTTTTTTTTTTGGTATGAAGGACGTGTTGTTATTATCCATCACACACCTCGCTCTGGATGCTTTGGGCTTGGTGACAATCAGGTCTTGGGTTTAATTCTCCTTACCATTTATCCTCTTTCAAAGCAACCATCGGGTCGCCATGGAAACCGTCCAGAGACAGAGTGAAGAGTAGCCTGCGTGTGCTGGGGGCGATGGCGATGGCGATGGCGACCGGGGTGTTTTTTGGGGGGAGGGGGAGGGGGTGGTTTGGGGTGTACTCGAGGCGCAGGTCAGACCCCATCACCTTTCACCTCGGATTCAAATTCGGCCTCCTCGCCCGATCCCTCCCTTGTGTCCCCACACCGACCCCCTTGCCTGTACCTCTCTGCCCTTCTCCGCCCCATCTTTTCCCTGTTTTCTTCTACATCCATCTCGTAGCCAGACAGCGCGTGTACGGCGGAGCTCGCGGCCGTGCGTCCTCGGAAATGCTGGTAATGTTTAATACCCCGCGTGTTTTGGTAGCCTCCCTGTCTCCTCTTTCGTCCTCTTTCGTGTTTGAGCATGCTTCCTTAACCGTGTAGAAACTCTTTCTAACTTCAGGCTGCAGACGGAGCCGTGCGGGGCAAGTTTGACCTCTAATCATTCTCGTTGCCTTTTTTTCCCTTTATTGATTAGCCTGAGACTAATTCTTTGGGCAACCCGCGTGTCTCGCTCTCTACCTCTGTCTCTTTCCCCCTCCCTTCCGTGGTGTGTGTGTGTGTGTGTGTGTGTGTGTGTGTGTGTGTGTGTGTGTGTGTTGGTGCGCGCGTGCACGCATGCATACGTGCGCGCTCTGTGGAATATTCAGCTTCGCGGGAACGTTTGAATGCGCTGTTGTGCACGTTTGCCCCTTCCCTATATCTGTGCTCGGTGTTTCCTTTGTTGCCATGTTTTGTTTTGGGTTAAATCCTCCCGGCTGTGGAGCTCGGGTCCGGACTAATAAACCGTAAAGCTTTGCGCGCGCAGCCGCGTCTCACCCATTAAACACTGCGTGGTTTTACTGGTGCTTTGTTGTGTCTCAGCCTGGGAGCGTTACAGCGATACCACCACGCCTGCCCTGTTCCTTCTCTTCCTCGTCCTTTTTTCTGTGTCTCAATGGGAACCGCGGCGCGTTTAGTCTCTAATCAATAGGGTCGATTTTTGTTTGGCGGAGGTTTCCGCGATAACGACGCTAAAATAACAGCGCTGCTCGAGCTCTGCCGAAGGGAAATCGATCAACAAACCGAGTTAATTATGGCAAAAAATCAATCAAGAGGAGGAGATCCGGGGCTTTATAAAGCGAGCAGGGCTGCGGCGCGGACAGAGGAGCTTCTCTCCTCCGCTTCAGCAGCTCCTTCCTCCAGCCTCGGTACAAGCCTTATCATATTAACCTGGGCTTCAGTCCAGATGGGCAATGCGCGGATTAATTCAGCAGCGTGTCCGCTGGTTTTCGTCTTATTTGGATTATAAAGGTATTAGATTCCGTCTTTATTTGTGCAGACCAGACACTAAAGCTTAAATCTGTCTCAAAGAGCTGAAATGCTCTACACTGTTCATTTCTCACAAATCGCTCGCCTTTTTTTCTTTCTGCCAACGTAAAATCCAGTATATAACCCCCACAGGCTTTAGTCCAGCTGCACTCGGATTAATATAAGGTTTGGGATTATTATTAGATCACAGTGTTGCTGTGACCGCAGTTTGTAATCACATCTGCATTTGAAAGCACTCTTCATTGAGCACAAACTAGACTGTAGAACAGGGTTGCCTTTCTTCAGCGCTATCCGCCGTAAAATTCCAGATGTAACCCTTACAGGTTTAATAACAAGTATTAATAAGTCTATATTCTGCTTACTTATAAATGGTGTCCCTCTGTTAGTGGACTATCAGATCACGGTTGTGTGTTGCTATTTGTGTGTGAGTGGTATCTAAAAAAAGCGGGATATTAAATGCACAAGGAAAGGTTCATACGGATTGGTTTAAGATTCTGATTCACACACAGCTGTAACAATTCGAGTCAGGGAACAATAATATAATAATACAATCCGGTTCTGAATTAACAGCCTTCATTTGAGACAAACCGGACTCTTTAGCTGTGATTATTAAGCAGATTTAATTCCAAACTGCAAAAAAAAAACAAAATAAAAAAAAAACAAACAGGTGAATTATATACCGATTGATGGAATCTGTTTGTGGATCTGTTATTAGATCAGATTATTGTGGATCTACAGGCCAAGTTCATTTGGCACAAACTGGATGAGCGCGTATTAAACACCGGTAACTTGAATTAAGATTTAAATGTTTACTACGACATTTGTACACCGATTTAGCCCACAGGCTCGAGTCCAAATGGATGTGAAAGCGAAATATTCAGATCACCACACATGAAAATGTGTCGTTATTAGATCTAATTCTTCTTTTCCTCTAAGGCTATTATTGGGTCGATATTTTAACGCTCTTAAAAAAAAACCCGAGTCCATCACGAGCGTTAGGTTTGAAATACGCACAGATCCTCTGGCACAAACTTGCCTATAAACTGGACTGCCAATTGTCCTTCACCGCCAAACCCACGATTTGAACCCTACAGGCTTCAATCCTATTGAGTGCAGAGATTAAGTTCAGGTTTGGGTTTGTGATTAGACATTGTTTCTTTTGCTGGAAGATACCGAAATGTGTGAAACACGAAATGATGTAGAAACGATGCGTAGCGGTTATTGGGCACAGACTTCATTTACCAGTGTTTTAATGCCAGTGTTTAAATTTGGGATCGCATGTAACACAGTTTGTTTTTGCTCTGTGGTTTAGCGCTTATGTTGCGTGTTACGTGTCTGAGTTTTGAGAACCTAAAGGAATCATTTTGCACAAACTGGACTGGACTGTGGGTGCGCGTTCCACACTGTAGGAATTGAAATCTATCCATCTATCCCATGACCAAATATCTGGCGTTGCATTAACACGACGCTTTTTGGGAACAAGACTTTTTAGGTGTAGACCAATATTAGATCAATGCTTTAATCCCTCAACCCCATTCTACACTGGCGTTGGATTATGGGTATTCATTCAAGACCTTTAGGTGTGATATTTCTTCTCTTCCTTCCTTCTTCTAAGGTTAGATCACAGTGCGACGGTGTCAGTGGTGCCCAGGTAGACGCATGTGGTGCATAAGGATGAGTTCCTAAATGTGAGGGGTTCCTCATTTGCGTTCGGATTATAATCTAAGCGCGTCTTCGTGCTGGTTTGTTGGTCATCGTGTGTGAAGCAGGTCTGACATGTGTGTACCAAGGGCTTTAATACAAATAACCTACAAAGTAGGTCGATATTTTCTCTCACCCGAGCTCCACTCTCATATTTAAAGTGATCTGCGGTGTTCAAATGTTTGCGCGACCTAAACCGCATCTTAGTTTTTCTTATGTGTCCTCACGTTTCATCACTGCTTCACCCAGGGCTGTGACTCCCGGCCTTTATATTAACGTAACACACACACACACACACACACACACACACACACACACACACACACACACACACACACACACACACACACACA
>JAUZST010094043.1:0-19150 GCA_034779995.1 Parotocinclus haroldoi
GTCCAAAAAGGTGGAGCAAAGGTACATAAAAAAAATAAATAATTATATGTGATTTCAAACAGGTGATGTCAACAGGTGATTGTAATCATAATTTAGAAGAGGTCTAGGGTTAGCTTTTTACCAAGGAGTACTGATCATACAGCTCTTCACACATTGCTGTTTGGGATGGTTATTATAATATACACATGTTCCATCTTGGAGGCTTCCTCAAGATTGTTTTTTTTTTCAAATACCATCATTTCCAGGTATTCATAGCAAACAATAGAAAATGGTTACCTTTTCTTTAGTCATAGAGGACTGGGGGAGTCATATTAAAGCTACTTAACTGACACGAGCTTTTTAATGATTTGTGCTTGATTTCATCATGCATACATGTATAACAGTGCCTCCTACATTCCCCAGCAGCAAAAAGCTCAAAACTTGCATAAGCCATACTTATTTGAAATGCAATCTCTGCCAATAAAATACATGCCCTACAAAGGATGTAAACAATCCATTCTAGTTTTGTGTTTCACATGTCTATGATCTTGTGTAGGAAACCTTTTAACTGTGTTTCACAACCCATGCAAGGAATGCCTAATTTCAAAATAATGAACTTGAAATGAATTGGCAACACATAAATTCACTTTATTTTCCAAACAGACTAAAATGTCAGGAACAGTTGAATAAGTATCTGCAATTAGGCAGCACTTGATTCTTTTGTGAGCGTTGCTCATTAAGCGACTTATAGCCACATCCTTGGCTGGCTTGAAGAGAGGGTGCCTGTCTGATTAAAGCTTCAGACGCTGAAGACATCACCTTGATTAATATTTCAACCACACAGGAACAGTGCGGTTTTAAAGGAATGCGCGACTCTGCAGAGGATCCTCTACGCTTAACGAAATTGCAAGGCCTGCTCTTTTTAAGGCCTGCGTTCACAAAGCGTCATTAACACAGCACATGCTGGCTTCATCTGCTTTGCATTACCCTACAATCCACAGGGACGTGCAGAGATTCTCAACAATTATTGGTCAAACGTGAACAGTGCCTCTCTTCCTTATTGGTCTACCAGTAATAGACCCGCTTATAAGCTGGGAGAGCATATTCAGGAACGTAGGAACAGCAGCCAAATTTTCGAGTTCAGTTCAGCCAAGACTGGGGGCACGTTTTCTCCACAGTCCATCCACAAATGAAGCTCAGTTCACTCGACATTTCACTGGGTGCAATTAGAAAAGTTATCAGTGCATGCAGGTAAATAGTGCCTGTATCCCTGTGGAAGATGTAGACAGACCTACACGCACACACAAACATATACACCAGCAGACTGCCACACCAACAGCTGGAGCCCACGTGTAGACAGCCTACAACTGAACTGAGGTCAGGTGGAAACTGCTGGAGACACAGAGCCAGAGGCCCCTCTAGCACAAAAAAACTCGTATGGGTTTACATTAGCATCGGCACAGTATATAGATACTCATACTCAGCATATGGAGATAAGAGTAGTTTACCCAAGAGCAGAATGTGCTGAAAGTTCTTAGCAGAAAAAGAACAAAAAAACATCAGATTGTCATCAGTATAGAATCAGCAGACAGTAATTTATATTCCTAAAACTAATATTATTAGATTGAAGAGCTGGATACTGGAATTATTCCATATTCCAATTAATTTGCACATTATTTGTTTATAATGTGCTTCATCGTATCAGTTACCTAAAAATTCTGATCCAAGAACAACAAATAAAAAGAAAAATTTGGCATTTGAGTATACAATATCAGTTACTGTGTGTGTGTGTGTGTGTGTGTGTGTGTGTGTGTGTGTGTGTGTGTGTGTGTGTGTGTGTGTGTGTGTGTGTGTCTGTGTGTTTGTGTGTGAATTCTTTGAAGTAGGGGTTGGGAAAAGTAGAAGATTGCCTAGCCAGCTCTAATGAGGATGAGAAGAAAACTCAGTGATGTAAACTGGGTTGACACTAGGGCATTAATGGCGTTTGACTTTCCATAAAGTTCACTCTGCCCGAGGCCTTTATAATGAGACTGTAACAGGCTCCAAATGCCCAGACCAGAGGGAAATACAAACACATCTCACTCAGCGTATTCTCTGAAGATCTTCATCACCGTGAAACAAAGTACCATAAATGACCTTTCTATGTTTAATGAGGTGAGGTGCAGCAAAGTTTTATTGTTATAATTTTTCTGTTACCAAGGAATTATGTCACTTCTGAATGGATTAGGAATGCAATGATATGCCACTGTGGGAAATCTTGTTCAAATACAGGCATGGGTGGGGTTTACCTCTGTGAAGCTGGCCCCCCATGTGGTCAAAAATGGTATTGAAATACTACTCTTTTCAAAAACCTAATTGAAATAACACCGTTCGTTTGAACGTCTTTGGATCCTGCTGTAGAAATGATCAGTTCTGTGGGGTTTTTTTTGTTTTTTTTTGTTTTACTTGCTGCATCAATTTTCTTCTCTTTTGAGGGCTGTAAAAAGTCACTCGACCAACCTTAATGGCGTTATAGCTTAAGCATTAAAATAGCACAAATGTTTATTCTAGCAGCACTAACACAGCACTAATGAAGGCCTTTTTGGTGTGATTAAGTCACTGATGGGGACTATTTTTACAGCACAAATCGGCACAAACAAACAGTAGTATTTCAGTTCTGTTTTAGATTACGTTGGGAGCCAGCTTCCCAGAGGTGAGGGTTTGACTAAACAAATATCTCAAAGCAACATGCAAACAGTGGTCAAACTATATATAATAATTTGTTAGCCCCTTGTGTATTTTCCTATTGTCCTATCTTCACCATTAGTAGAACCTTCTGACAAAAATAAAAGTGGCATTTAATTTGCTCTGGATTTACTTAAACTCCATAATACCATTTTTCAGTTATCACTGTGTTGAGAAGCATAAAAACTGCATTTTTATTGAATCTTTTTTATTGCTGTCTGCCAGTCACTTTTTCTAGTGAAATAAGTCACATGACATTAACAGCTCAAGCCACTGCTTCAAATTATTTTCCCAGTAAGCAAGAGATCCATGATGTGTACATATAGCTGTGCCAAAGATCCATAGGTCCTGCTGGATGATTCACTGGAGAACAGATAATGTTAGGTGATATACTATCCATTAATGTGAACCATAATATTTACTTGGGTAGAAAAAGCTGTAACCTACAGTATTTGGGTAGAAATACATAGCAAGTTACTCACTACTAGTAACTGCAAAAATTGTTGCCAGTTACTGTTTTTACTAATGTACCTTCTTGAGCATTTCTTAGTAGCTTCAATATTACTTCAGCTCGGGCAACATCTAAAGAGGTTTCTAAGGGCTTTCATGCCCCCATTCATGGAGTAATAATACGTCTGCCTGATCAGGCCGGTGTTAGCCACGCATGCGTACACTTTATTAGGTACACGTGTCTGTTCAACTGCTTATTAATACAATTACTTAATCAGCCAATAACTTTGCAGAAACTCAACACACGTAGTCGTGTACATGTGGTCAAGACGCCCTAATCTGTTCAAACATCAAAATGGGGAAGAAAGGTTATTTAAGTGACTTTGAACGTGGCATGGTTCTTGATGCCAGAGATTACAGTAGAATGGCCAGGCTGGTTTTAGCTGATAGAAAGTAAAGGTAACTCAAATAACCCCTTGCTACAACCAAGGTATGCAGAAGAGCATCTCTGAACACACATTACATTTAACCTTGAAGCAGATGGGCTACAGATCTGCTGTCAAAATCATTAATGACTGCTCTTAGAACCTTGTAAATTAAATGTCACAAATGCACACCATCCCATTTATATAAAAACACATAATCATTCCTTAAGTGAAGCATAATGGATTCTGCAGTGATGAAAAGGGAGAATATATCCATTATCTTCTCGCGAGGAGCTCTGGACTCACTAAGTCCACACTGATAATTATCTATTAAGGTTAATAAGCAAATTGTGTGGAAGTGCTAAAAAGAACATGCATATCTCTCTTCAGTCTTTATCATCTACACCTTCCATTGCAAAGGACCTTGAGCAGACAGGGGAGTGCTGAGCTGCTGACTTCCTGGGATATTCTGCATATGCATCCAAATGATTTTGTTTATCTTGCTCGCCAGAACAATGTCGTTGCTTTTAGTTAGTTGTGTTTAACATAAATCTGTGTGATATGTTTATGCAGTCACAGTGTTTATGTACATGTTCTGCAGTATCTACCATCATTCAGTTGTCTGGTTAACTTACCCAATCAGTTTGGCAGTTTGACTTATTTTCTCCAAACCTTTTTGCCAAAAAGTTCTTATTTACAGTTGTGTGCATATTTGGCCCAGTTGAATAAGAATTGAATGTATTTGCTTGAATGGTAAAACTGTATGAGTTGTAAGTTGCTCTGGATAAGGTCGACTGCTAAATGTAATGTAGTTAACAAACTATTACTATAGTTTTAATTAGCAACAGTTAACACACAGTAAATAGTTAGTAGTAGTAGTAGTAGTAGTAGTAGTAGTAGTTAGGGGCCTGTAAATTACTTAGCTGACAGAAGCTGATAATAAATAGAGACAGGAGAAACAGCAGCTGGTTTTTAAGCGAAGCAATTATGTGAATCTAAAATTTTCAGTGAATGTGAAGTGATTATTCATTGTAGAGGGCTCATTTTGTTTTGTTTGGCCATGTGCAAAGACACTTGCAGTAAAAAACAAGGACACCCTGTTACTTGCTAACTTTAACAACTTGCTAATAAATTCTGTCTGACTGGGCAGCAGCTTTTTGCTAATTATGTAGTTGCATACTTGAATAGCTCATAAATAAGTCTGTTTACATTTTGATTTTCTCAGTTTCAATCCGAGAACGACTATCAGAAAATAACCAGAAATGCTCATCCAAATGTACTTAAATTCTTAATTAAAAACACACACACACATACACACAGACATTTGTGGCATGGCTGTTGGTGCTAGATGATCTGGTGTGAGTATTTCATAAATTGCTAATCTATAGGGATGAGTCTCAACTTCTGTGTGACTAGTCTTGTATCAGTGGTGCATGGTTAATACCAATTTAGCATAGTTTGAACACCATCGTTTAACTGAGCATTGTTGCTGACCATGTCCATCTCTTTAAGACCATCTTCTGATGGCAACATCCAACAGGATAACGCACCATATCATAAAGCATAAATTAACTCAAACTTGTTTCTTGAATATGCCAATGAGTTCACTGTATTCAAATGGATTTCACATTCGCCAGATCTTAATGAGAACAAACATGGGTTTATTCTGCTGTGTGCATCTGAGCACAGACATAACACTGTCAACAGCCAAGAGCATGCTGACAGCCCACCATTTCATATCAGCCCCTGGGAAGCCCTTCTAAATTAGTCTTTTCATTAATACAGACACTGGTTCTCTCAGCTAGCCCAAAATATGGGGGAGTGTTGCATTGTTTGATTTACTAAACCTGCATACTGCTCATGATACTCATGATACTTGAAAAGGATTCACACAGACAATGCTTCATTGTAAAAAGCGCTATATAAATAAATTTGAATTGAACTGAATTGAACATTTCCTCAGTCAACAAAGATTCGATGTTGTTGTGTGTAATGTTCACATCTGGACTAATCAGGCCAAATCGTGTGCTTGCTGAACATGTTCCCATGTCTCAAACAGTCTTGTTGAAAAATAATAACAATGTTACTCTATAATTTTTTTTTTTTAATTGTAGGACGCAAGTCTTTCTGCTAAATTTTCCTGTAGTCAATAATACCTAATCGACCTATTACAGTGAAGCAGCTCAGTAGTACCAACAGGTTTACAATCTTTCCCACACCATGTTACCAATGCCCTTGCTTAAAATTAGCAGAGATGTGTTCACTGTTGTAATTCTCACCAGATTTTAAAGACACTTCTTCCAAATGATCATACAACCAAAATCACAATTCATTAGTCCACACAACTCTGCTGCACCACTCTGAATCAAAATTATAATTACTGTTTTCATGAATTTCTTTTGTTTTCGGTTAACTTGAATGATGCTGACAGTTTCTGAAAGGGTTTTTCCTGCCTGTACAAACTGTATAATTCTGTTCTGGACCTTCCAGATCCTTTCTTTCCAGCAGCATGACATGTTGTTTCAAACTGTTGACCTATTCTTGTAATGGCTGGTAGTAAATAGGGATTTGCTGTGCCTTTAGGGTCTTGTAAGTCATTCCTGGTTATATTTGGTTATATTTAAAAAGTTTGTTTTCAGGTTTGTGATGGACTGCATCAGGTATGGCAGATTACCAATTAGCAAATGAATTTTTAAGAAAAGAACATCAGAAGATATTTAGGAAGATTTCGAACTCAAAGGCATGTGTGAATTTAAACATTTTCATTATTTTATCATTGTTTACAACAATACTAAAAAGTTAAGTGCAGCAAGAAGCAGTGAAGAGTTGTCCCATCTTTACAAAACATTTACGTTTTAAAAATCAACAAACCGGTAATTAAAATCAAATCACACCTGAAAAAAAGCCAACTGGGAACACTGTATACCAAAACAAATTCAAGAAAGATCTAGATCAGGATTCCAACCAAAACATACAAAAGATTCAAATCTGCACCCAATGACCCAAACTAGAACTAAAACACACAAAATAGTCAAAATATGACTAAAATAAAACACACTCACAAAAGATCCAAACCATATATAAGAAAACACACTAAAAAAGATTAAACTAAAAGACTAAACCAAAACAGACTCAAAATACACACTGACAGAATACTCAAACTAAGACTAAACCAAATCACTGACAAACGTTTCAAAATAAAACAATATCAAGGAAATGAAGGTGTAAAAATATGAACTTGACTAAGCACAAAGCTCAAAGAATGACATAATGTCACAAAGTAAAACCCCATTTTATAGAGAAGCTAAGATGTTTAGCAAAGCAAGTGAAAAGTGAAATATATAAGTACACAAAACAATCCTCATCCACTCTCTTTTTTTGCTAGATTTTGATTACCAATCACTAGTTACATGCATGTGCAATAATAACATATAATCTAAATCTAATATACATAAACATGTTTTATGCCTAGTCATTATTTCACTTCTTCATTTTTTTATATTATTTGCTGAGATTAAGTCATTAATTATATGTTAATAGTTCCTGTCATCATTCATAAGAACACTATGTTCTACTTGTAATATTATATCTGCTTTAATCATTAATGAAATACACTTTTATCTATAAGGACCTTATATAATTTTTTCCACAAGAATGACAAAGGTCTAAGACATTCAGACATTAGCATTTGGCATGGCAAAGGCACAGAATGTGTACAATAATAGCAGCATTTTGGAAGATGCTGCCATCCACATACCCCTCTAATGAACACCCATTCACATGCCATCATTACTTTAGACTATAAAATCCAAGTTGCCTCTGCCCTACTTTCATCCTCACTTACATACCATCTCTCTACATTTCTGTCCAAGTTTTAGACTTTTGTACAAAATTTATGAGGAGTGGTCTAGGCACAAGAAGAATCATTCAATCTCTAATTCATCTCATGTCTAAGTGAAAAATAGCCATTTCCAGTAGCTATAGGGAGGCCAGACTGCGTGTGCATCCAGCCCTGTCTCATGACCTTTAAGCATTATTCTTGTGCTTCATTCACAAGTGTGGCTACTTGAAGAGTGTGGAGGAGTCTGAGAAATACACATCAAGAGGAGAGAGGAGAAGAATCATCGATGGCTGGAAAAGTCAATATAGAGACATTCTTTACTAGCTGGTAAAAATGATTTGGATTTGTTCCACAGTGAGCTTAAGCGTCTATGTAAATACAGCTATGAATCACTTAAAAAAATTGTAAACAATAGGAAAGAATTTTTATTTTGCTTATATTGAGTGAGGCCAAGAACCTTGACTAAGCAGTGGTGGGCAGTGACGCAAGACATAATTCTTTACATTGTGAATAAATTGTAATTGTAGTGTAGTTACGAGAAATAGTATTTTTTCCGAGGTAACATGTTTATCAACTGAATCCGGGATTGCATTCTGCTGGGTAAACAAGTAGGTTCTACAGCACCAATATGAAGTACTGTGGATAAATACATAGAAAACCTAAAACAATTTGTGTTAATATGGTCTGCTGCTGAGCGTGATAACCTCAAACCAGTATCGTGATTAATTGAACATTTTTAAATGTATTCATTTTTTACTGACACCAATAAACTATTAATTGGTATTTACTGATAATGTTAACCATCTGAAATCATAGCATATATTATTTGAAATTAAAATCTTTTGAGAAAAAGGTTATATTTTAGTTTTAATGTGAAATGCAAGTTCTGCATGTTTTAAGGGGATAGTAAATAAGTAATAATATGAGTGGGGAAAGTATTAAACTATTTCTAAAACATGGTAAGATAATTTAACTAAAACTGAAATCTGTCTGTTACAAGACTTAATAAAGTGGTGCTTAAAAGGCATTGGAATATTTCTGCATAAATATGACTTAAGGCATCACAAAGTTTACACACAAGTCCTAAAAGCAGTTAAGGATAACCAAATTAAACAAATGAGACAAATTACTTAGAAATAAAAAATAGTAATAATAAATAAAAAAACTAAAATGACATCTGTAAGAGGCACAATTCTGTGCGCCTTTGCTTTCAGTTTCTAGTTTAACCCACGTATGCAGTAATAACTGCAAATAAACAATTCTGGTAACAGTCCTGCACATCGATTTGGAAATCTTTGCTAATTTCTTGGTACAAAACAATTTAAACAAGTGTCCTTTACTGTTTGCTTCAAGCCATTTTTATTGGACTGAGTTCAGTGCTGTTGACATGCCCACTGAGATACATGATTCTTCTTAAACCATTGGGTAGAACCACTGCTCATTTAAACAAAAATGTTGGTCGTATCCGTTAGAATATTTATCCCAGTATTTAGCAAACTGCAAAGACGCAGCAATTTGATATTTTTGGAGAAGGTTAGATACCATGCTCCTGGACTGATCTTTCTTGGTTAGCCACACCATATGAGAGTAACAGTAGTCTAGAAATTGATTGGTTGGAACTGTTGATTGGTGGAGCCCAAACTCTTTACTGATGGTTCTTTATTCTAAAGTAATCATAAGTCTCATTTGTTCCTGCATTGATACAATTCCACTAATGTGTTGTGAGGATCAGGCTTTTATAAACCCCTGCTCTTTAAATAAAACAGGTGTGACTCACTTGACTGTCACTGACTGTAAACACCTTGACTCTCTAAGTTTACTTTCAGTTTACTGCTAATCCTAGATGTTCTTATATTTTTGCCATTCACACTTATGAAATGTAACTATTTTCCTTATATCAATAATTTTTTTCCAGTTAGAAAATGATTATCTTTATCTACTTTTTTTTAACTTAAATTAAAAGCATGTGTGGTGTTTTATGGCTCTATATCCACTGATGGCTGATGACTGATCCTTGAAAGAACTGCTGATTCATTCATTGTATTATATTCTAATTATCTGTTGTACAAAAGAGATATTCATGTGCAGCAAAATCTTAGAAAATCCCAATTATTACATGTGTTTCTATTTTTGGCCTGACTGAGAATTGCCTTGTAACTGATTTGAGTGTGAACTGTTATGCTCAGCCTGAGACTTACATTTCCATGACTACACAAACACAATTACAATACAAACAGACTAATTTACTGTACTTCCAGCCAAAGCAGTTGTTTGTGTGGCAGCCATATGGCAGAGCATTTATTTGTGTCGTGACTAAATCATCCAAGCTTGACTGCAGATTTTCTCAGCTGAATTTGATTTTTTTTTTCCTTCACAGCTTACGTAATAGCTTTCTCACTTGCTTTTTCAAATAACAACATTTTCAAACAAGCCATTTTTATCCCACGAATATTATTTTAGGACTCTTATCAGACGGGAAACCAAATGAGCATCAAGATTGCAAAAACACAAGTTCAATACATTGGAAGCAAAAATTGTAAAAATGCTGTTCTTATTGTGGGAATACATTCGAATTGCCAGCTCTTTCAGAATCCAGTTATTTATGACGTGTTCATCTATACCCTGTAATGTCTATACTATGTGTTCAAAAATATGGATAGCCTTCAGCACGTTCAGCCACAGCCACTGCAAAAAAAAAGGTCCATAAAATCAAGCGTAAGATCTTGGCATGACCATAACTAAACTCTGGCGTGTTTCTTAGGTCATGTAAAGCTACTGGGGTCTGCCTGCAGAGATTAATTACACTTCACTGGCTGGCACTCTAATACATAAAGCTCGCTTTGGCAGATGGCACGAGAAAGCTACCTGCCCAGTTGAACAGATCCAGCTGTAGAAATACTGGTCTGTGGCTGCATTTGGTGGCATAGCCCAGGTTCATTATTTTCTGGGAAGAGAAGGCCTTATGCTAGACATGATGCTGTTTCAACATGATAGTGTACCCAAGTTAGTGTTAGTTAGGGCTTAAGCAGAACCCGACAAAATTATTAAACAAGTAAACAATTACAATTAATACAATTAACAACAATTAATAATTAAACAAGTAAATCAGAAAAGTAAGTCAACCAAAGTTGTTCGATTTTGCAAATGAGAAGTATACACTCAGGTATGAAGTGCTATATTCATTGGGGTGAACAAATGCATGTCAGACTGGACGAGAGTGCCACACATTGACTGTTCAGTAGTTTTATAACTATTTAAGCAAATTTGGAAATCAAAACAATATACTGAAAGATGGAATAGACAAAAATCATTCTAATCAAGTAGTCTCATCACATCCACTATAAAACAAAGCATGACAAATGCATGTTGAGCTTGTAACCAAACTATTTTCTATTGACAATGATGTCTCAATAACAGCATCCTTGTCCTGGGGATTCTGTGGTCTTTTGACTGCTTTAGCAATGTTTTAAGTAGGTAAATCCAAAGCATAAAGTAGCAATTTACTGTGTCAACTTTTTGAAACACACATCATACAGTGAGGAGAGAAAAACTCATAAAGCTAGTGCTAAATTTTCTTTACATGTCCTAAAGTGAGAGGAATCATAATGAAACATGCCACTTAAACTTTTACTAAAAATGTTCAATCACATACAAACAAATGCTAAGATTTATCTGGTTTAACACCATGAGCAAAGTACACGGTCAATCATGTTAAAGAAGGACGGCTCATATATGCAGCATTCGATAAAAATGCCAGTGACACATATTGTTCTTCCAGTTCTTTCCATACTCATAAATAGCATCTCACAATCACTGTGACATATTAAACTGACAATCTGTGATAGCATACAATTTACTTCTCGTATAAAACATCCCAGCAGGTTGTGGGCTATATAATACAATTGCAGAAATATCATAAATAACATTAAGTAGGAGTGTACTAATGCATCATGATTCAAAATGTCACAATGGGCATCACTTTGGTTTGACGAAGTCACATCCATTTTGTTTATTACGCAGTCTAATGCAACACCAAAAAGCCGTACTACTTTACACATAATATACTTAATGACGTTTTTATTAAAGGTTATAGATTATACTATTATAAGATCCCCAAAATACCCCTGTGCATTCCTTACTCATATCAATTATGTTTTGTTAACTAATTTCCTAATATACTGAGGTAAAAAAAAAAAAACTTGGCTCCTTGTTCATTTACATTTAGCATTTAACAGGGACTTTTATCCACAACTGATACAATCATTCAAACCGAGCCGTCTTAAAGGCCGAATAGTGACGGCACAGCACCTTTTCTTTAGTAGCCAGTGTCTTAAGAATTGTACCACCACAATAACTGTTCACACAGTAGATCAGTTCTGGTTCTGCAGACTTTACATTTAAACAGTTGTAATACTTAAAATGATTTTATGAAATATTTAGTATTTGAAATCTAAAGAGAAGTTGGCTACACAAAACAGCATGGATTATCTGCACACCACAACTCTAGCCAGGAGAAATTAAAGGAAAGGGAATTTTTCATAGTTGTTTTTAAAATGGTTCAATATTTTCACCCAGTGCAGTTTAGTTCATTAATGGTTCATTTTAAAACGTACTAAAAAATCTGTACCTACTTTTTCTGTATCATACTACTATCAAATGATCTATCAAGTGTGTCTAGTGTAATAAGTTATATGAACGTTATAAATCATGATTTGTTAATCTAAGAGCTCCTTGGACTGAAGATGGCTAATGTCACATTCTCCGGTTTTCAGAATACCTTTGTGGTTTGCAGAGCAGCTTTTAGGGATGAATTTACCTTTTCCTGAGAGCCTGAATTTAATCAAAGAGACACGGTAAAGATGAAAAAACATCCTGTCTCCAATTCAGATATGTGAGGCTGTCCTCGCACACACATGCTCACACGCACACACATATTCTGCTCCAGTAAAAGCAATAATCAAGCTCTCCATGCATGATTTTAAACACTTCCTCACCCACGCAGTCTCTCACAGTCTCCTTACGTCTGTTCCTCACTTCTACCTCTTCCTACAGTCTCGGCTATATTCAAGCAATAAAATGTTGCACTTACTTACAGTATAGATACAGTATATACAAATGTATACATGATCTGTATAAAAATGCAAGAGAAGCCATTGCCTGACAAGCCATTGACTGTCGAAGATGTAATGAGCAGACACACCATAATACACTGAGAGCACAAATAATTTGAATTGTCTATACTTTATCATTCGGAAAAAAAAGTCTGAATTGGTTGGCTCAGGCTGCTGGTTTGTGTTTCAGTATGGCCGGAGTGAGTATCTCAGGCGTGCCGGCTCAGCATGCACTCGCGCGACCATACACGGAAGCACCCGAGCTCACTCGAACGCCAGATACCAAGCAAACGCAGTCTGTAGTACCAAGACAAGATTCAACTGCATCTGGCAGAGGAGCCCCCTTGCCATTTGTATTTAAACCCTGAACATATGCTGGCTAGACACAACGTATTTTGGATTTTGGAATGTTTGTTAGACTTAGACACTTTTAGATTGCTTCGTTTCGTTTTCCTGGACTTCAGATTTTCTCCCTCTAGATTCTGTTCGCTGATTGCCTGAACCCTGCCTGTTTTATATTTAACGAGTTTGCCTGCCGATTTTACTCTGTTTGCTGGGTTTAATAAATACCTGCATTTGATTCCTACACTTGCCTTGTGGATGTTTTCTCTCAGCAAGTAACAAAACAGCATTTTAAAGTCCAAATTATGAACATTTACCATCAACCATGCGGAACCCAATTTAGCAGATCCCAGTTACGTTAGGAATAAAACAGACCACACAATACACAATATCTCAAAGGAAACCAGTTCCTCACTAGACTAGTAGCAAATAAAAAGTGTGAACCACATTACAACAAGGTTGTAGGTTCAATAAAATAGAGTGTAAGCCATATCAGAGCAACATGTGACAAACTGGTGCACGCAGCTTCTTTACGAGGCTGAACTTTTAAGCTTAGATGGTTTAGTCTTAAAATCTGTGCAGCTGCTTTTTAATCAGCTCTTTGAAACTCTTTAAGTTTAGACTAGTACCACCAGGAAGAAACCAAAAGAACAAAGGATGTGTGAAAAGATGGCAAAAAAAAAAACCAAAATGGCAAATGGGAGGCTGCTGAAGCAGTAATCAGCCAAAAATGAATGTAATTAAGTTTTGGCACCCCTAGACATTCGTATACACAAAACATAACTGAAACATGTTTCAGTTTACATTAATCTTCTCATGTTGACCAGTGTTTAGGAACTGTTACGCAGTTATTCATGACCTCCTGTTTAATATAAGGTGACACAAAGGCCAAATATTCTATTCAGATTACCTCATATATTTTGATGGGGATTACGGAAGGGCACTGGGACAGCCATGTCAAAAACTGTATTATCATTCAGCTAAAAGATCCAAACACAAGTCATTTGTAGCTTATTGAAAGGGGCAGATAGATTCAAATCTCCTAATACTGGGAGTACATGATACCATGTCCTGATAACTTTAAAAGGCATTTAGAGCTACCCATAGACAACACGGCATAGGCTGTTTTTATTTATTAAAGAAGGTGGCATCAACCAGAGATTGTCATCAACTTCAGCTGTAATTGTTGAACAAGGTTTTGCCTCCTTATTCATAGTCTCTACTGTAAGTAGGGACAGAATGCTATTTTCCAGGTAGGTTTTAGCAGCTCCAATAGTTTTAAACTATCTAGGTGCTGTATGGATATGTACGTATGTATAGATGTGCAAAAAAACTTGTATTCTGTATTGCCATGGCCCATTTTGTACTGGTTAAAGTATCTTTCATGTATATGTTTTCTAATATCACCCTGACAAATGACTAAGTAAAACCAACCTCTGTATAAACTTATTTTAAGTTTACAAACTGGTTTATTCAGGCCGAAACAATTAATTTAGTAGCATGTTTGAATATACACACTGGTATTATTTGATTTGGGGCACAGCCTGAGATGTGCTCTTTTCTGTACGTGGTGTCTCCAGCAGTTAAAATGTATAACAACCTCAGTATTTAAGCTTTCACTATTCTGCGGCTCAAATGCAACAAAAAGATTTGTCTATGAGCATAAACCCAACCCAGCTATAGCATTGTGACTGTCTATACAGTGACTATTTCAAGCTCTCCTGGAGAGGAGAGAAAACCACTGTGACTGTTTGCCAAAAAACACCCAACAGCGAGGACAGCAGCATGTAGTCTGGACAGGGGAATGGCAGTGAGGAAGTGTGGGTGGCTCTCAATGCCCCTGGACTAGGGACCATAAGCAGCTTCAGATCACATTATTACCATATAATGATGCACCAGCAATGCCATGATGAGCTCCTCATCTGCAATTCATAACAAAGCTAAATTAGCCTACTCTGTTTTATTTATTTCGGTTTAGCAAGCAGCTTGGGCCCTTACGAGGGGTTTAAGCACACAACAAATGATGGACAATCTCCATTAAAGTAATTAGAAACTGGCACATTTTGAGAGCTACACAAAACTTCCAACACTGCAGTAAGACTCAAAGATCAGATCTTTTCGGCTAATGGCCAGCTCGGTAGCAGGGTGTGTGGAAGCTCAAACGGAATAGGAGCCTTGAAAATTAAAAGGTTCACACACACGCACACACACAAACACTTCAACACAATTATACACATTCACATAAACATGTACACTGACGTGTTTCCTCCTTTAAAATAAGCATGGATGCACCAAAGGGCCAGAATTTAGAATTTGACTGTTTTGATTTATAGAGACTCTTATTAGCAAAGTGTAAAGAAAATACACAAGCCTTTCAAGAGCAACAAGCATGCAAGCGGATGAAAAGATTTGAAGAAGACATGCACCAGAACTGTCAATAGACAACACTTAAATCTGCTTCTTACGTAAGTTGGGCAAGGAGCGTTATTTGTCAAACAGCTGTCTAAAGTATCACCATCCATCCTCGTAAAAACAGCAGTAAAGAGCAGAATCATTAGCATTTTTCTACCTGATCTGTCCAATATATCTTAATCACATGTTCAATTACCACAGACAAGTATTTCAACATGTACTATAGTAAACAAAAAACCTTGGATTCCAAATATACTTATATGTACCTATGTACCTATAATAAACTCTCGGCTCCCAAAAATCTGCAATTTTGCACACAAATGAAAATACTACATGTTGTAGCACAGTGTATTTCCAATACTAGGTGCGTGGGTGGTGCAACAACAATTCGTTTACCCAGCACTTAGGTGACATGGGTTTCGAGGCCCATCTCTGGCAAACGGCCAGGTCACACATTGACTGATCGTATCTAAGGGAAAGGTGACACAGAAACAGGAGGACAGGCCACTGCTGCAACACTGACCATAACCCAGCCCTGCTATGGACTAATATGGTGCATAATTCTGGGTACATGCTCACAGCACCACAACTAAAACATCAATGTTCAGACTTTCATCCAATACACTTCAGCTACAGACAATTATTCCCTCCAAATGCATTCTGTCTGGTTAGCTATATCTTACACTATTCAGAACACAGTTGAATCACAAAAAATGTGAACAGTATATTAATATAAGCAATTTGTGTGTGCGTTACTTGCTATCTCCTATTATGTTTTTTCTTTTTTTACCCAGTGGTTCTTGCTGCTTGTCAAGCTGTCACTGTAAATAATAATTTGCTCTTAATGACTTAAATTGAACATGAAATAAAAAATGTCTAAAAAGGGTTGTATCTTGTGCAAAAAGTGGTTTAGTATAGTTGAAAATACCTGGTTCCTTTATTTCCTTTTATCAATACCAACACAATATTGTGATGAAGGCGCATTGGTAATTGACCCACCAGTCTATTGTCTGTGGATTGGGTAGCAGTTATAACGTCCATAAGATCTTCTTTCATAAAAGTGTATTTGTTATAGACAAAATGCTACACTGTTTTTTTATTATTATTATTATTATTATTATTATTATTATTACAATATTAAATTCATATTAATTAAATTATTTAAAAAAAACTAGCCAATTAATTTTTTTTTACAAATTTTCTAAAGTGGTCTGAATAGTGGGTTATTTATTTAAAATACCATATATGGTATAGCAGGATTTTAGACAGTAGTTTAACTGTCATGCAACTGTTGACGCAAGACATTTTTTAGATTTGACTCACCTATTTACCCATCACTGTATCTTATACTTGGACATGGTACTTACAAAACAAAAAAAAACACCAACTAGCAGGATTTTAGTTAGCATTGACAACCCCAAACCAGAAAATGTTGGAACAGTATGGAAAATGCATATAAAAATACTACTGAATTAAATTATTTGTAATTAATTACAGACAGCATGAATATGAGACATTTCTTGTTTTGTCTGGTCACTTCATGTTGTTATTAAGATACCAAGTAATTAAGTGTTTCAGGTGTTATTTTGCACCATTCTTCCTCCAAACCGCAGCGTTGTTGTTGTCACATTTTTCTTTTCAAAACTCTTTAAAATTCTCTGTTTTTGATAGGTCAGGACTGCAGGGAGACTAGCCCAGTAGCTGTACCCTCTTCTTTCACAACCATGCCTTTGCAATGTGTGCAGCGTGTGATTTTGCATTGTCTTGTTGAAAAATACATGGACGTCCCTGGCACACATCAACTCAATGTACTTTGATCCATTACTGATGCCATCACAGAAGTGTAAATGGAATTTGACAAATATCCTTTGTTTTGGACTTTGTTGCTGCTAACAGTCTGGATGGTTTCGTTATTTGGTCTGGAGTACACGCTGTCCATTCTGCCCAAAAAAGACATGGAATACTGATTCATCTGGCCACAATACATGTTTCCACAGTGTGATGGACCACCTTAGATGCCCCAAATAAGCCAACACCTTCTCTAATCTTGTACATGGTTTAAATGAGGCTAATGTTTTCAGTGGCATTTGTGAACGTTACTCTGTAGTGCTGTAGTGCTTGACAAAGGTTTGCCAATGTTATCCCAAGCCCATGTGATAAAGGTGTTCCTCTGACCACCTTTGCTCATCAAAGATTTAGCCTTTGTACCAAATGTCGATTATAATCACCAGGTAACGTCACCTGTTTGAAATCATATCATTCACATTATTTACTTTTTATGTTTTTTTTTTTTTTAATTCATCAATTTATTTGGAATGTGTTGCAGGCCTGAAATGCAGGAATGGATGTTTATTAATACATTAAATTAAGCTGACCAGACAAAACTATATAAATATCCCAGATTCACACTTTCTGCAATTGCTGTATATAAAAGTCAAAGTAAATGTAATGCATTTTAAATGTTGTTCCACTTCCTCTGATTTGGGGTTGAAACTTGTGTTTTTTCTAGCATGAGAAACTATCTCCCAAAAAGAAAATAAATTATTCCTTTAAGTCACTTAGGATAATGATTAATCGGCTAAATGCTAATGAATGAATATATAGCACAATTATAGCACGTGTTCTTACAACCTGTCGTCATCACACCTGTGAGATATTTGCATAACTTGGCAGCACAAGTGTGCAAAGTGTCAGCTTGGTTTTTGTGAGGGTGTCAGTATCAGAGCAGGCTTTATTCAGAGCTGATACTGGCATTGTATTGAAAGTGACTGACAAGGACCGAATGAAGGTAAACACACTGAGAGTGCATACTGGAACACTTCTGCATTTTACACTAGGGTGGGACGCTGATTAGCAAAGAGATCGGCTGCCTGGTTCAGATTTCTTTATTGTTATTCCTATGCAGTGTTCGTTCATTTTGACTTTGATGAGCACGTATGAGACAACACTACAGAAGTCCTTGGTGTGAGTGCAGATGCTTGAGCCCTAATAACAGTGGAAGCATACTTGACCCTGCACCACAGCATCAGATACAACAGCGAGATAGGTTTTCCTACACCATCTGGGTAAATAAACTATTGAGAGTGATGTTAATCACACACTTTGCCCATGTTTTCACAATCTTAACATGTCTATACCTCCAAGTGCTATACGTAGGATAATTCTCTAAAATGTAAGCTGTACTGTAATTCGTGCTTAATCATATGACCTCAGCATTTTCACCAAATGTCCCTAGATCTGAGCCTTCTGTAGAAGGCTGTGCTTTAGAAGATCCAGACAGCTCCAACTATGATATCATCTTGGCTACACTGGTGCTCTGCTAATGCTAATGGCTGGAGGCCAAGGATCATTAACATAGCTGTGATCTTAACCAGCAGGCAACAAAATGACCTAAAAAAAAGTGCTCTATAAAAACATTCAAAACAATGGTTTTAAAATCTCACTTTAAGATGTCAAATATATTGTTTAAGGCTTGGAAAAAATCAGTGGCCAAACAAGGCAGAGCGTGACCACTGAAATCTGTAATAGCTTAGTGGATAAGGCACTGGGCAGTGGCCCCCAAGGTCAATGGCTCAAATCTCACAGCTGCATCTATTGGGTCCTTGAGCAAGGCCCTTAACACAGTTTTTATACACTGCATGTAAATTCCCTATGTTTTCTGGCTGTATTCTAATAAAGAAACTGAGAATTACTTATATGTACACTAATATATGCACATTATAACGTTGATAAGACTTTGATAACACGTTGATATTGGCATCTAATCTAATAGTAGACCTGCACAGTGCACAGTATTGTACCCAGTATTATCTAAAGGTATCTGTGTCAGAGCAATTTCTGGCCCAGATTATAATAGATCAGATTTA
>JAUZST010094053.1:0-19148 GCA_034779995.1 Parotocinclus haroldoi
TGTATGTATGTCAACCACATACAATTTGAAACAAAATTACATACACTGCACTCAAAAACAGTGCTAAATTAAGTTTTGTGAGCAGTACATGTAAACAAAACACACAGTAGTAATTAGTCATATACTAAACATACCCTGCATGAATAAAAAGGCTAACTACTAATAGTAATAATAATAATAGTATATGACAGTCAGTTTCCTTTTTCTTTGTATCATGGAATCAGTAAGCTGTTTGTTTTAAAGATAATTCAGTTAGACTTGTTTCCCCACTGCTTTAGCTAGCTGCCTGTAACTTTGTAGTGCAACATAAGTGTCTAAATATAAAAACACTTGGTTCCATGGTCATTACACAACATGGGATGAAACAGTGTGTGTTTATATGACCAGTAACAGGAAACATTACTGTGTATGCTCGTAGTAGTACACATTATGTTTACTGTGATATAGCATCTTTGTTTTGTAGAGCTGACAGATCACTGGAGCACGCTGTTGTGGAAGTCATTGATCATCATCGTTTAGATCGAACCCTGACTCCCTCTTGCACTGTCAGTGTGGAGACTGTCGGATCCTGTGCCACACTGGTAACTGAGCGCGTTTTGCAAAAGGCACCTGAGCTACTGGACCAACAGGTGGCACAGCTCCTATATGGTAAATACTTAGTCAGCCACTAATGTGCTTACTTTTATTCCCTTGAATTATATTAATTGTTTCATGTCACATGTAGTGTACGAGTTCAGCTCCAAAATAAGCTACAATCCAAAAACATACATAAGTAACAGATGGGATCAAGTAACATACACGAGATGTCGCATCGGACACACCCGATTAACACACTCCTTTTTAGTAAAGGGAGAAAAACACCCCCCCCCCCTATTGTGACGATCGCAGAAAAACAATCACTATTAAACAACTAATTATAACTAACCCAAAATACCTACCTATAAAACTAGACAACCTTTTCCTGCAACGAAACGGCCGAAAAGCTGAAGTGGCGGTAAACCCCATCAACAAACCAACCAATCATGTCACATGTAGTATATATTCTAACCGATAGAAAGATGTGGAAATGTAAGAGAAAAAAAACCTAGGATTTTTACTTTAAGAGCATGTCCTGCTGAACTGGGCAGATAAACTGTGTGGATATGTCATTCAAACTTACGCCTCACTGAATTGAGTGCAAATACCTTTTTTTGTACCTGAGAGACTACCATTAAACAGTGTGGCTGATTAGCAGATGTTATGGCAACGATTTTCAGCATGACTGCATGTGCGCACAGGTGTTTACTCTTTCGGGAGTAAGCAATCTCAGACACAGAAAAGTAGCACCACAACCATACATGGCTGTGTAAAAATAATTTCTGAACTTTCATGAGTTATAATGATAGTACTGTTCTTAAACTGAATATGAACCTGTTTTCTTTGTATTATTATTTATATCATTATTCAAGGTCTGAAAACGCTGTATCCTTTGTTATTATGATTGAGTTGTCATAAATAGTCTTGCTATTGCTGCAAATAAATAATTCTATACAGAGCTGAACCAAAGTACAACCCCAATTCCGATGGAGTTGGGACGTTGTGTAAAACAGACAAAAATATAAATAAAGATAAATAAAAACAGAATATGATGATTCAGTGTTCATTCATATTCAGTGGAATACACTACAAAGATAAGATATTTAATGTTCAAACGGATAAAAAATTCATTATTTTTTGCAAATATTCACTCATTTTTATGATGAGAATTTTGATGCCTGTAATGTGTGTGGGGGCATGTTTACCACTGTGTTACATCACCTTTCCTTTTAACAAGACTCAGTGTTAGGGGAACTGAGGACATTAATTGTTGAAGCTTTGTAGGTGGGATTCTTTTCCATTCTTGCTTGATGTACAACTTCAGTTGCTCAACAGTCCAGGGGCCTCTGTTATCGTATTTAACACTTCATAACGCACCATGCATTTTCAGTGGGAGACAGGTGTGGACTGCAGGCAGGACACTAACACACCCCCATACCATCAGAGATGCTGACTTTTGAACTTGAACGCTGTTAACAATCCAGACAGTCCTTCTCCTCTTTGGCCTAGAGGACACAACGTCCATAATTTCCAAAAGCAGTTTGAAATGTGGACTTGTCAGACTACAGAATGCTTTTCCATTTTGCATCAGTCCATCTGAGATGAGCTTGGACCCAGAGAAGCCGTTTCTGGGTGTTGTTGATATATGTCTTTCACTTTGCATGGTAGAGATTTGGCTTTCACTTGTAGATGAACTGTGTTCACTGAGAAGTGTTCCTGAGCCCATGTGGTTATATCTGTTAAAGAATGATGTCAGTTTTTAAATGAAGTGCCGCCTGAGGAATCGAAGGTCATGGGCATGCAGTGTTGGTTTTTGGGACTTTTTTCGCTTCATTGAAGAGATTTCTTCAGATTATATAAATCTTTTGATTATATTATGAACTGTAGATGATGAAATCCCTAAATTACTTGCAGTTGCACAATTAGAGCAGAGTAGAAACTATCTTTGCAGAGCAACACTTAATAGTCTTTGCCCATTATTCAGTTTACTGCTCACTTCTGAAATGTGTGCTCATGTCCTAAATATGTCATAAGGGAATCTTGTGTGCTGTCATAAAAGACAATTTCTGATTAAATAAATCTGTTGATTTTAGATTGAGTGTGAGGGTTGGAGGGTTTTGATCAAATTTTTGGGCTGCTCTACAATTAAATTAGATTTTGTTAATCTTATTTAGTTAAAGAAATCAAAACACCGTGTAGCAGTCAGTGCTGGTATTAGTAAATTCATGTATGGGAAACAACATATTTGCATACAGTAGTGTTTCTTTTCAGTGCAGTAATAGTAAGGAGGTGTTTGTGAATTAAATATATTGCAATTCTTCAATTTTGATTTTCATTGTTAGGCACTATCATCACTGACTGTGTTAATATGGCACCTGAGGCAGGAAAAGTCACACCCAAGGACAGCCAATATGTCAGTCTGCTGGAGACGCGATTTCCTAAACTTCCTCATAGGAGCATCTTCTTTCAATCCCTGCATAATGCCAAGTTTGATGTGTCAGGTAAGGAATAAGGTTTCTTGAGACACACAGTGGGGAAAATAAATATTTGATATACTGCCGAAGTTTTCCCATCTACAAAGAATGGCGAGGTCTGTAATTTTTATGTGACAGACAGAATCAAAAAAAAATCCAGAAGATCAGAAAACATCTAGCGTAAAACAAGAATTTGATCACCTACCAACCAACCAACCAAAATTCTGGCTCCCACAGACCTGTTAGTTTTGCTTTAAGAAGAGCCCTCCTATTCTGCACTCATTCTTGAACTAATTATCTGTATAAAAGACACCTGTCCACACACTCAATCAATCACACACTAACCTCTCCACCATGCCCAAGACCAAAGAGCTGTCAAATGACAGCATGGACAAAATTGTAGACCTGCATAAGGCTGGGATGGGCTACAAGACAATAGGCAAGCAGCTTAATAAAAAGGCAACAACTTTTAGCTCAAATATTAGAAAATGGAAGAAACTTAAGATGACTGTCAATCTTCCATAATCTGGGGCTCCATGCAATAACTCACCTAGTGGGATAAGGAAGATTCTGACAATGGTTGTGGCTTGGTCTTCCAGCATGAGCTTAATGTTGCCCAGCGACAGCCCCGAAACCTGAAAGATCTGCAGAAGATCTGTATGGAGAAGTGGGCTAAAAATCATGGTCACAAACTACAGGAAATGTCTGACCTCTGTAACTGCAAACAAAGATTTCTTTAGCCTGTTTTGAGTTCTGTTTTTTATTGCGTCAAATACTTATTTTATGTAATAAAATGCAAATTAATTGTTGAAAAAGCATACAATGGGATTTTCTGGATTTTTATTTTAGATTCTGTCTCTCACAGTAGAAGCGTAACTACGAAAAAAAATGACAGATCTCTCCATTCTTTGTAGGAGGGAAAACCGTCAGTGTATCAAATACTTATTTTCCTCACTGTTTATTATTGGGATTTACTTCAACAGGGCAAAATCATTTCTTGTACGGTTGTTACTAAATTGTGATATGTGCATCAGGTCTTACTACAGAGCAGATGATGTTGAAAGACATGAAGTCAGTATCTGGTGGAGATCTGAAGATTGCTGTCTGTGTTATCTACATGAAACTTGAGGTAAGAGATTTTAGATTCAATTTCTACTTATTCTGTTTGATTTTCAATTAGACTAAACTGGAATCAAAACAAAATATAAAAAATACAGCACATTTGACGTGTTTGTGAGCACTTTGATGACCTTCTGCCTGGCCTGGAACAGACACGGAGTTCGTTTACATACACTTAATGATGGAATTTAATAATCAGATTTTTGCAGTTATCTGATTGCTCAAATGGTCACTTAAACAAGATATATTTATTTCTTACTTCAGATTAAGGTCAAGATACCTGATAAAAGGAGCTGGATCTCAGTAGTCATATTTCTGAGCACTTGTACATGTATTCTGTTTTCAGTCGGTTTTCTCAGTCTCTGCATGAACGCAAATTTAACCATACAGTGCCAGCAGAAATAAACAGCTTTTTTCAATTGTAAATAATAAAAAAAACACCTTTAACCCACATTAACAAAACTGGAGTAAATCAGTCCAGATTTGTTTAAAGTACAGGTAATCGCCGTTTAATGACTCCATAACGTTCTGTGAAATAGGTTGTTGATCAAAATGGACATTAATCAAACCAGACTAAACTAGGGTGAGGGTAATTTTCACAAGAAAACTCTGTGTAAACAATCCGTAAATGACACACGTGGCAGGCGATCATAAATGGTTGGGTGTGGGACCGTGGTGGCCTAGTGGTTAAAGTCCTGCATTATGGACCTGAGGGTTCAAATCCCACTGCTGTCACTGTTGGGTCAGAGAGCAACGCCCTTATCCCACAATTGCCTGGATTGTAAGACATCAATTGTCAGTCCCTCTGTATAAAGGTATTTCATGTATTTGTAAATCAAAGAGACACTATCATCACAGCATCCAATTCCTAAACTGTTAGAAATATTACTAAAATATATTCCTTACTATAGATAATCCGTATCACCGTGGTTTTTCAGTTACTGATTGATTTATACTACTTGTGTACAGCACAGACCTTAACATTTGTCCTACTACTGCATGTAATTAGTGCAGTAATGCAGAAAGCAGCTCTTCTTAAAAACGGTGCCAATCAAACTTTGGTCTGGAAAGACTTCAGAGAAGATGATTCTACAGTAATCTGCACTGCAGTGCTTAAATTCTAAAACATCAGGTAAGGAAACACTGAGCCTGTGGCCTTGTTTGCCATTTCCAAACCTCACCACCCATATAATTACGTGAGTTAGCATCAAAGACAATGAGCTGCTTGAGTGTTGAGGAAGAAGTTTACACAGATAAGTACAATGTAATTTAAAAAATTTTAATACTATAGTCATTTTATTTTCTATATAGAAACAGAAAAGTGCTATATTTGGAGATGTGTTCCATATATATATATGAGAGGTATTGGTGTAACACTGGATCTTGTTCTGGAAGGATCCAGCTCCAATTAGGCAATGCATGAATGTTGTATTCATTTGCAGATTTATTTATGGTCTTCTCTAAAGGTGTAGCCTAAGGAAGCACTGAAGCAGGAATTTTTATTTAAGATGATTTGATACATTCTTTGCCACTATCAGTTAGCATTGAACTGTGCATAAGAAACTAGGACCTTGTGAGTTTTTTTGCTTTAGCTGTGGAAACCATGACTAGTAAAAATTACTAGTAATGCAACCCATACTTTATACATGTACAAATGTAGGGAAAAAAAACTTGAGCAGTAGAATTCCTGCATTTGTTACTCATAAAATGTGGTCTGATTATATACTAAACATATTGTGCGTCATGGAAGCTTTACCGGCACATAGGTTATAGCAATAATTTGTGTGAAGCATTCTAGTGAAGCACAAACGTTTCGTTCCCAGCTACAGATAATACTGATCAGCACCTGTAACATCTGTAATGTTCCTGTTAATGATTACAGTGTTTTAGTGTAGACAACAGTGTAATAGTATAAAGAATCGTTTTCTTTAAACCAGTCTGTGCTAAAGTGTTGACAAAAATGGTGTGTGTGTTTTAGGATTTTTTACAGCGACAGGGCATACAGCAGGAACTGTGTGAATTCTGTCAGAAGCACAGCTACAACCTGGTGGTTGCTATGACTATTTCTTTCATAGACAGTGAACCTTTCAGACAAATTGCTGTTTACAGCACAAACTCGCACTACAGGAATGAGGTACAGTTCACTTCCAATCATGCAATCATACAATCATAAATTCCTTAATTTTACATTCCCAAATCAAGTTGGGCCAGGACAGAGAATGCAAATAATAATGTAAAATCAGTAATTTCCTTTCCAAATTGACTTTGATTTGTATACATTGCAGACAGTATGAAAACCATGGCTTTACATTCATTCCTAAGATGGATGTCCAACTCTGTTCTACATATTAATAAATGTAGGGACAAGGGCAATTTAGGGCTGAAAATAGGCAAAGGGTTGTAATAAAGTGTTGAAAATCTAATTTAATTAGTTACTACTATTTTTATAGTATATTTTTAAGTCCCCAGCAATGAAAGAAATGACTAGGAACCGGTTTAAATTTGTACAACCTCAAATCAGGAAAAGTTGGAACATTATGGAAAATGTATATATATAACACTTGTTTATATTTACTTTTATTTATTTGCAGACAGTATGAACCTGGGGTATTTCTTTTTCTTTTTTTTACCTGAGGTATTATTTTATGTTTTATCTGTTCAAATTAATTAAATTCATTTGCTAATAAACATCCATTCCTGCATTTCAGACCTGCAACACATTCCAAAAAAAGTTGTCACATGGCAAGTAGAGCTAGTAATGAATTACTTAATAATGATATAATTTTAATCAGGTGATTGTAATCATGATTTAGTGCAAAGGCAACATGCCGGCAAGAAACAAAGATGGCCACATGATCTCCAGTTTGTCAATAAATAAGTAATAAAATTATTGAAATGTTTAAAAAACAATGTTTCTTAAAGAAGGATTGCAAAGGATTTGCTTATTTCTCCCTCTACAAGTCATACGATTACATGATTCAAGGAATCTGGAAAATGAACCATCATTCATCAGTATCTGATGTCTGAAGACTCTGCTCCTGTTATTAATATAGCTTAGAGAAGGATGCTGATCAATTTGCTGTAGAAGTTGAGGAAAAGCCAGCACTTTGATGGCACAGCGAATCACATAATCAAACACAAAAATGTTCAAATTGAATATAAATAAATAAAAGAGGAATTTGAGACAGAGAAGGGACAGAGCTCAAATCTATGGCATCGTTGTGAGAAATGGGAGACTGTATGCTGTTTTTAATGACATTACAAACATTTTGTATTAAATATTTGCTTTTTTAGCAAACAGTAAATTATGTAAACACTGGTGCTTTTTCCTTTTATGATTTTGAAAGTGGCCTTTATTTATTTGTTTCTGAGAGTCATCATAAAGTCTTAAACCTATTTTCTCCAAAGTTGCAGATACCCTGAATAATCCTTAGAGGAAGGAAAAAAAAGGATTTAGATGTTTCACAGTGCAAAATGTTTTGCAACTAATTATTGATCTACTTTTATTCTCATAGAAAACTGCAGTGTCAATTCAAATAATGCAGAGATTTTAATCACTCAAGAATCAATGTATTTTAGCTGTTTAAAGCAATGTCTTTTATACTTTACAGTCTCAATGTTTCTGAAATACAGGATGTTTTAAGAATCAGGAGTGTCTACATTGAAAAAACTTTACAAGAGGTAAAACATCAGCCATGTGGTTGTAATTTATCATTTGTCCCAACTTTGACTGATTTGGGGTGGCAATTTATAATTTGTCCGAACCTTTACTAATTATGGGTGGTAATTTATCATTTGTCCCAACTTTGTGTTAGTTGAGGTTGTAATTTACTAATCATCCCAAGTTTTTCTTTTCTTATACAATAGGTAATTAAAGCACTGGACAAAGCCAGGACCCCCAATCTAAATCTTACTCCCCTGAGCAGTCCATATACAGATGTGAAGGCTTTTCATCAGGGCAACAAACTGGCCTCACGCAAAAAGGTCCTGCCAATAATTTCAGACCTCCTTAAAGACAGAGAGAGAAAAATGGCAGATGCGAGCAGCTTGGAAGACCTGGAACTGGAGGATGAGTGCACACAAGAACTAAATGACTCTAAGCAGTGCTGTGAGGACACAGTGATAGATGATGACTCGGGTGTTCCCCCAACCCCCATGAACAGTCTAGTTGAAGGGTGTCCCTTGGACAGAGGCCTTCCTAAAATCAATGCTGATGTGCTGGTTGAAAGAGTTAGCAGGATTGCTAGTGTGGAGGAAGATGAATTAAAATGATGGCATGCAAGTGTTTTCTGAAACCCTGCAGCATCTTAAGACGACAACCATTGAGAAAACTGGTTCTTTTTGTTCAAGTGGGAATTGCAGATCCAATTTCAGTATGAATCTGAGAAATGTTCATGTTTTGTCAACTTTCATTTGTTAATAAACAGCCATTCCTGCATTTCAGGCCTGCAACACATTCCAAAGAATGTTGAGACAGGGGCACTTTATAGCAAATAAGGATTTTTATTCCTTAGAAATAATACTAAATAATTGTGTGATTTCAAACAGGGGATTGTAATCATTGTTTGATACAAAAGCAGCGGCTCCCATAAGGGATAAGTTTTTGATGATGAAAGATGGCCAGAGGATCTCCAGTTTGTCAAAAACTCTCTGAGAAAATTATTTAAATGTTTAAAAACAATGTTTCTTAAAGAATGAAAGAGATTCGGATACTTCTCTCTCCACAGTAAATAACATTTAAAGGATTCATGGAATCGGAAAGACTACTATGCAAAAAGCAACCTCGTGTTAAACATGTCCAGAAGCAGCACTGACTTCTCTGGGCTCAGAGGCTTGCATTGTTTTTGTTGCATTTTTTCATTGAGACAATGCAAAACCACGTGCTGTACACAATACAAAGGCATGGTTGCAGAAGAAGACCTGTCTCCAAGATAGAATGTGTGGAGAGTTTTGAAATGAAACATACAACGACACAACCAGTACTGTTGCACATCTTAAGATGTGTTTGCAGGAAGAATGGGTCAAAATAACACCTGAAACACTAAATTGCTTGGTATCCTCTGTCTTTTAAATGTCTCTTAAGTGTGGTGAAAAGAAATGGCAAAATTACAAAGTGGTAAATACTTTACCATGCCATTTTGGTATGAAATGAAGGAGTGGCTGTTTATTAAGAAATGAAATTAAGTTAACCAGACAAAACATGAAATATCTCAACTTAATACTGTCTGTAATAAAATGAAAGTCAAATGAAATGTAAGAAACACTGTGTGTTTTTGTTTGTTTGTACAATATTTTATGCATTTTCTGTACTATCACATTTTGTTCTGATTTGGGGTTGTAGAAATAGAGTAGTGTCATGTAAGCCCAGAGCTTTCCCTTTATCTGATTACTCAAGTGCATGTAAACTTGATGCCTGGATTATGGACAGAATTATTTTTTTCTGCAGTTATTGGATTATGAAGTGCACTCACTGATTAGGTAGCTGGCATGTATCAATGCACCATCCACATAAATGTCAGGACATAAGAATTTCCCAACAGAACATTGCCCAGAGCTTCACACTGTCAATGTTGTTTACCTCAGCTGCTCAGTGATGTTGCTAATGACAGGCGTGATATTAACAGACTCAGTCTCGTTGCTTTTAATCTCATTTTAACATATACTTATGTCTAGCATTGGCTTTGATTTGATTGCCGAGACCAGGTTACAATTAGTCTAATTAAACAATACATCACACTGCATGGCTTTTCAAGCTTATAAACCTGATCACTGTTACCATGAATGAGATGCAATAGTTTTTTTTTTGTTTTTTTTTTATAAATAAACCTCACACATATGGATACACACAGACAGTGCATATACAATCTCAGTGCAAACCCTGTGTGGTATTAGGAAAAGTTTAGAAAACTATGTTTTAAAAGTTAAAACAAACTATGCATTATTAGTTTTAGCTTAGTTTTTTATGGTTACTGCATATTGTATGTTTTGGGAAGTTTGTTCTGATGCCACCTGAAATGCAGTATATACAGGCTTATCTGGTATAAATGGTTGGTTTAGTTGGGCTTCCATGCAAAATTGAGTCAAGCATTGCTACATCTTCAGTGTTATATGTTGTACCGCTAAACACCAAAGAGTAATGCAAATGAAAAGGTTGGCCTGTTCTGTGCAACAAACACAGTTGCAGGCATGTGGTAATGTGAGACAGCTTTATCGTCGTAGGTTTTGTTCCCTGGGAAATAATCAGTGTTCATTCACATTTGCGCATAAAATGATGGGACAATTTATTTATATGAAGATATTAATTTGATTAGATTTTTTAAAAATACATTTAATGTCATAATTATTATGTAAATCACGTTTATTGTGAAGTAATTAGATATTTTTGCTGTTGATTAATTGGAGAAGGTATTTGAAAGAAATGTGCTTCACTGCACTGGCAGCTTGGATAAACATTGGAATTTTTAAAATGTGGAATAGCACCTGCCTAAAGCTTTGGTCAATTCTTACTATTGTGAAACCTTTCAGTAATAGCATCCAGTTTAAAGAAACTTGTTAACACAAAACAATGGTACTATTGGTGACATTTTCATATTCTGTATGTAAAGCGGTACCAGAAATTGGATGTAAATGTAATAAATGTATAATTCCTGGTTTCTTATGATTTATAAAAGGCATTAAGCTGCTGCATATGCCAATTGAGTAATTAGATTTACTTTGACTTTTACTCTAGATGTACTCAAGATTAACTTTGTATTAATATGTAAAAAGTACTACATTGTTATCATATTAATGAATAGAATTACACAACTTTAGCTATTTCGAATTCTTTTTGTGAAATTGTTTGCAAGTAAAAATCAAGGACAATCAAGAACATATCATTCATTGTGTTTATGTGCCATGTGAATTTTAAGGCCTTTTTAATCTAAGATCCTCATGCAAATTTGTAATTGTCCTGAATAAACTAAATAAAAAAGATTGTTTCTGAAAACAGCTTTGCATTGGCCTTTCAAAAGAAGGGAAAAGTACACTGCTTACAAAAAGTACATTTTGAGAGCAGTATATTATTATACAAGTGGTAATTTACAATTGGGAAATAAAAGACATATAAACTTCTATTTAAAAATATGCTTTATATGTAAATAATAGGATGACAACCATATTAATCCATTTCTAATTTCTTTATCATCCATAGTAGTTTTCTTCCCAGTACACTTATATAACACTTACATATCATTATGTATAATACAATATATATTCAGAGCTGTAGTCAAGTCGACCATTTTGTAGTCCAAGGCCCAAATGGCTGTGATTGAGTTCAGACCAAGTCCAAGGAGTCTGGTTTAAGTCCAAATCCAAGCCCTGAATTAAGCCAAATCTTTGAAGGGCTGATATCTGCATGTATTATTATAATTGACCCGTGTAATATACACTGATCACCAGAATTAGGCCATATTTCCTTGTGGGATATGTCATTTTGAAATATCCCCTAATGTTTGTGTGCAGTGTTTATATATACTCATTGGCAATAATAGCTCTTGGAGTTTCCAATATCTCTTGATCATCTTTGCGATGTTTCTACACCTTTATTGGAGCCCATCTGTGGTAAATTTAGTTGATTGGACATGATTTGGAAAGACACACACACCGGCTTATATAAGGTCTCACAGCTAACAATGCACATCAGGCATGAGGAGGAAGGATCAGGATCATGTGGATGTACAGGTCTGGAGAAGGCTACAAAACTATTTCTGCTGTACAAAAGGTTCCCAATGTCTCTTCTTATAGTTGGCAGCAACATCAAATCAAGTAATCATAGGAGAAGGGGTTTTGTAAGAGAGGTGTCCAAGAATAAAATGGCCGAGCTCTGAAGAGCCTGTGTGCAGATGGGTGTAACTCTCAGTACCACAACCACCGCTGCAGCACCAACATGGACTTTATGACAAAGTGGCAAGGCACAAGCCTCTCCAGAGTAAGAGAAACATTAAAGGGCTCTTATACTTTGAAAAGCAAGAATCTCTGTTCTGATGAAAAGATTGGGTATTTTGATTGATGTGCTTGCAGTATGCTTTACTTGAAAAGGCTGTTGTCACACAGAATTTGCTACGTCTTATGTTAGTGCTAAAATTAACTAAAAACTCTCTCATGGCGTAATTTATTCCTGATTAAATGAATGTTTGGAATTACCAAGTGACTGATACTGATTAATGCATCAGTACAAACTAGCCATCTATTCCACATGTTTGAAACTAATAGGCTATTCAGGGCAATTTTAGCAAACCCCAGCCAAATGTGCTGATTTCCTGGCTAAGTCTAAACCCATCCCCACCAGGATGAAGCAGGTCTAAAAGTGAAAGATAAAATAAATACGAACAATTAGCAAAAATAATTGATTTAGTTAGAGATTATGTTTTTGATGTTAGACAGCTTCTTAATCATCATGTTTAAATAAATATTTAGCGTGGGTTTTTTTAGGGGACTTGACAGTCATTACAATTGTTACATGGGGCAAGCAAAATTTGAAGGAAATGTTTAGAATCCTAATTCCAGATCCAAGATGGTGTGGTTTTACATTTTAATTCCAACCCAGTAGGTTGATATTAATATTAATGATATGTTCTAATTAATAAATAAATAGATGTGCACAGGTGCATCTGTGGCTTGGCTGAAAATGGAAACTAGCATCCACCCCTACTACTCCTAAATATGTGTGAGTTCTGATTCCCCCAAAGTCTATTTGTAGTGGTGGAGTGTTCCAGAACTTTAGCACTGTGTTTTTATATATAAAATAAAATACATATTTTAAATAATAAACTAATGTAATCAATTGCTTATTCAATAAATGATTGCCTCCTTTTCAGAAAACCTAACAACTCATACTCTTTGATGGTGAATGCAGTCCTAGAGTAGTCACGGTTTGTGTGCTTATGCCCCAGGAGTGCTAGTGGTCTGCAAATTTTGGAAATGACTTAAGTTTTAAGTATTTTTTCACTTCTATAGATACTCCATTTTGAAAAGTATTTTATTAGGTGGAGCCTAATGTGCTGGGACCTTTTCACTGTCTGTCCACTTGCTGGATAACTCCACATTTACTCTTTCCTAACCTCATGTTTTAGAAATTAAGTACTGGTCTGTGTGTGTGTGTCTGTGTCTGTGTCTGTGTTGACTGACATGTAGTGTGCAACTTGTTTTGCTTCTAAAAAATCTATTGCCCACAGTTCTTGCAAAATTTAGATTATGCCACTCCATAAACACAAATGTGACAAAATGTCATCTTTTTTCTCTGTCATCTTTTTTCTGAAAAGTGTAATATGAATTATTTATCTGCACAATGTGATTGTAGAAATGAATCTGGTATTTGAATAGAAGATTTACTTATTTACCGTCTAAAGCAGAAGACCATAGTTGGACACTGGTGGCTAAATCTAGAATGACAAAGTCAGTGAATCATATTTTCAGATCATATTGTAGCTTTTCAAAAATATGCGTTTATATTTGCTGTATTATATACAATATCAAAATGCCAAGCATGGGGTAATTTTAAAATGACTACAGAAAATCATGATACCCTATAAAAACTCTTTTTTTACTGCCAGCTGTATTTAAATGTCAACCCTCAACATCCATTTGTAAAACATGTATTTATTTATTTTTAAAAAAAGGAAAACAAAATTTCAATGGGTTTGTCTATAAGACAAATACATGCGCAGTTCAAACTGATACATCTACAGTGAAATATAGGCAGAGAAACTACAGCTGACTAGATTTTTAAATATTTTGGTGATTAATTTAAGTCGTTACTTTGCTGTTTACCTTCTGCAAGAGTTTCCGGAAACACTGTGGAGCTAGCATCAACATCTGTAAATAAATTGTATTTATTTTTCATTCATTTACAGTTATTAGGTGAATCAATTGTCAGAATAAAATGGTTTAATGACTGTTTACTGATTGCTCGTGTATTATCAACTTACAAATACAAAGTATTATCAACAAATACAAAGTTACAGTAATACTCAAAAAGGTGTGTAGGCCATACTTACTGATGACACTCTTCAATTTGAAACATGTAAAGATTTGTCTCTTAATACATTTACCCTACTGCAGCATTCTCATCTACTGTACAACCACCATCAGCCTAAGAGGGTTAGATGGAATGTTTCTTCTCTGAGACATAACTCCAGCCAGTAACACTTGCTTGTCAACAGGGCAGCTAAATGTGCTTCGAGAGCCAACTGTTTACTGTATATACAGTAGCTGTCAGTTAGCAAAATAACCACAGCTGACCTGGGTTGGTCAAGACTAGATGCAATCTGACGTTGTTCCCTATGCACATGTCTGAATGGAAGGAAAAATAACTACAGAAAACGAAAGCTTTACCTTCAATAAACCATCTAAATTTTGCCTTCACTTTCTTATCTACTTGATCCTGGACATGCTTGTGGGAGAGTCAGTGCCTAGACGGCAGCATAGAGAGCAGGGGAGAAACAACCCTAGACAGGACGCCAATCCATCATAGGGCACACACACTCATGCGCTAGGGGCACATTACGACCACCAGTTAACCTAACACGCATGCCTTTGGACTGTAGGAGGAAACTGGACCCTCTCATTGTGAGGCAACAGTGCTATCCACTGAGCCACTAGAAAATAAATAAATTAAACATGAGTAATGTAATCACATCTATAATCTCCTGGCTTATCATCAAACTCTGATACAGTAAGCTGTTATTACTGAGCCATGTCCTATTACCAAGCATCATCTTCACCTTGTTTGAAAAAAGAATTGGCTGTGAAAAGTCATCAGACGCTGGATGAAAGGTTATGCTACAACAGGACAATGTATAACTTACACACTAGCATACTGCAGGTATCAGTGAATTTTATTGTCCTACTATGTGTCCACTCTCTTATGTTTTATAAGACTGCTGGGATCAGCATATGACTTTGGGCAGAGTCTGCAGGCATATGGTTTTGCTCCAGTGTGGATATTTTGGTGAATCTTTCAATTATGCTTTTGCACATAACCCTTCCCACACACTGAGAACATGAAAGGTCTCTCGCCAGTATGTTTAGTAAGGTGGTATCTTAAACCTTGTTTTGTGGAAAGGCTTTTCCCACATACAGGACATATGAATTTAGATTTTGTAGTTGTCCTCTATGTATGTGCAGGTGTCTACTAAGGTGACTACTACGTGTGCACTCTCTTATGTTTTATAAGACTGCTGGGATCAGCAAATGTCTTTGGGCAAAGAGTGCATGCATAGGGTTTTTCCCCTGTATGAATATTTTGGTGGATTTGAAGATTAGTTCTGTTAACAAATTTCTTTCCACAATGAGTACATGCATATGGTCGGTCTCCAGTATGAAGTGTAAAATGGACGGTCAAAGAATATTTGGATGAAAGGCTTTTCCCACAGATATTACAGATAAATCTAGGCCCTTTCTTTTTTGTTTTTGTGGAAGGTTTTGGAATTTTGTCTGAAAAGTCAGACTGTTTAATAGCTGATGATGTGGATACAGCAACAATCTGCTCCAAGATCACATTGTGATCAGAGTTATTAAAAAAAGATGAGGCGGTTTGTGGCAGACAAGTGTGTTCTGCTGACAACTGTGAGCTGTCCACCCATCTCTGCTCAACACCTGCCTCGGCCTCCTCATTTTTAGGCGGAATGAGGTGGATATTTTCAAATATCTGGTAACCGGGCTCATGCTCAGAGTCGCACGTCTCATCCTCACAGTCTATACTCCTGCCTCCTCTGCTCTCTGATTTCTGGAACCTGGGTTCAGTAAACCTCACTGATTCACTCTTAGGTTCTGAAGACTGAGGGTTTCTTTCTGAACCTGTAAAGGAGAGATGCATTACCTATGTTATAGGACTTTGCTGGCAAAATAAAACAAAAAATGTAATGTAATTGATTAGTTTAGATAGACTATATGGACACAAGTATTGACACCTTTGACATCCCATTCTAAATCCATAGCCATTTGTTTGAAGTTGGTCCCGTTTACAGCTAAACAGCTTCCACTGTTCATAATTTAATTCATCCAGAAGAGCATTTGTGATTTCACTAATGTTGGATGGGAGGACCTGACTCACAAACTCTGTTCTAGTTCATCTCAAATGTGTTGATGGGGTTGATGTTCGGGCTTTATGTGGACTAGTCAAGTTCTTCCACAAACTCCTTTATGGACCTTGCTTTGTGCACTGGGGCATGGTCGTGCCAAAAAACAAAAGAACATTCCTCAAACTGTTCTCACAAAGTTGGAAGCATACAATTGGTATGGTAAAGTGTCTTGTTAAGCAGAAGCATTCAAATTTCCCTTCTTTGGAACTAAGTAGCCTAGACCAGCTCCTGAAAAACAACCACACAGCATTATCCCTCCCCCACCAAAATTTACAGATCACATCATAAAGTCTGACAGGTAATAATCTCCTGACATTCACCAAATCCAGAGTCCAGTGGCTTTACACCACTTCAGCTGACGCTTGACATTAAGCTTGGTGATATGAAGCCCCTTGTACAGTTTTTGTGCTGATGTTAGATGTTAGTGTTGAGTCACCAGAGCATTGGCGAATTTTATACACTGTGTGCCTTAGCAACCCTGCTCTGTAATGTTACTTGGTCTTTAAATGTAATTGTGTCTCAGTACCTTTGACCATACAGTGGTAGCAAAAGAAGTTGCTGTTAACTTCAAGCACACCCAAACACTCAAACATTATGCCACACATAATCAAACTAATATTTAATGATTAATCACAAATATTTAGTTATCAAAACACTAGGACTCTCATTGGAAAGCCAATTCATACAAATGCAGGTAATGGTTTTATGTTTTGGCCTTACCATGTAATCCATCCTCTGATTTGCCAGTAACAGACATTTCTATCTCTTCCAGTTTTATTTCACCGAATGCATGGTTGCACTGTTGCAGGACACAGATGGAAATAATTTATTTTAAGGAAAACAGCCATGATAATGAGCCAAAGCTTAAAAAAATACCTTGTCAAAGGTATAAGTGATTAGTTTAACTTTTTAATTATGTTAATCAAACGTGATGAAATGTGTATTTGAATAAGCATGGGTTATAGAAGCCCCCTACTTGTACCAATGCAGCACACAATTATTCACAGTCATTACACATTCTAAGAATGTTAACAGTAAAGTACATTAACTTGGATTAAATCATCTTTTTGAAGCAAGTGTCTTCATAATGCTGGTCCTTTGGAAAATGTACCCCAATGATGTAACACAATAGATTTGGGTACACAAGTATTTGGGTTAATAACCTCAGGTTTGTTAGTTTAAGTATTATGTGATACACATAGTACCTACCGACCGACCTCCACTGGAATCTGTTTGGACAATCTCGTGGTTTATTAGCTTGTTTTCAAATTCTGGAAAAAAAAATTATAAAACAAAATTATGACAGTTTACCACTTTGTCAGAATAGTATATTAGTCTTTCTATAATAGATAGATTTTTTTTATCTTGCAGTTGCTCAGATTTGACTACATGTAAGAGTTACTCCAGCATGTGTCAACCCAATTTCCATCCTAATTCTCGTCCTAATTAGGACCTATTTATCTGAACCTCACTTCACACAAAAAAGGGGGATATTGAAAAATAAATATAAAGAGGATCCCACAAAAACTGCTGGACAATCTGATCCTGTCCATGCCCCATCACTGTCAGTGTATTTTGGCAGTCTTGGGTGACCATACACTATACTGAACAGTCAATGTATGATACTCCCATCCAGTTTAACATGCTGTTCACCCCCATAAATATATCACTTCTGCTCAATTACGATAATTGAATTTGCATCTCATTCACGTAATCGAACAACTTTTTGACTTTTCATTTTCTTTTCTGATTATCTTGTTTAATTAAAAAAAAATCACAGTTTTTTAATCAGCTCATATACATTTTTAAATATTCTCCATTTTTTTTATTAAAGAGCAATACATGAAACCAGCAGTTTCCTTCATTTGGTATTTCTAGTGCTAATCACCATTCCGACTCTGTCATATAGTTGTAAATTTGAAATATTGTCATGCAAACAATTCTCTTTTTTTGGCAATGCATTTTACAAATAGTACTAATTGAGGCATCTGGATCAACAAGATAGTCTTCCACATTGTGTTGTTCATTTATACGCTATATTACAAGCTATTTCATTCACAGCGTCAATCAAGAAATACAGGCTTTTATTTTCCATTTATTACGTTTGACAAACAAGGGTTTGAAATTCAGGCAAGACATTTCCCCAGAGTTTGAACCAGTTTGTTCCTGACATAGTTAAACAAAATCAACTTAAGAGCATAGTTACGGACGTGACAGCGCTTCAGCTGATATATCCTTTAGTGTGTGTGTGTGTGTGTGTTTATAACAATGAAGAGGAGACCATTTTCAGTACTCCTCATTTTATTGACCTCATAGTAGTTCACATTAAAAAAAATCTAATGATACATTAAGCTTTATGGAACAAGTCGCTCTTACTGCCAGACTCTGGAACCTTTAATTTTCTATCCTGCTCTCCTACTATCCCGTCTGAAAGTCTCTGTTCCAGTAGTTGCAATTTACGTTTTAAATAATCGTTCTCTGATTTGCTCATCGTTATCTCCATACGTAAATTCGCACTCCATATTTCTGCCAGAGCACAGATCTCCACCGCTGCCGTATTCACCAAACTCTGAAGAAGAGCTGTAAGTGATGTATGAAATTTTGACTCGGTCGTCGCCATTTTTATTGTTGCCTGCAGTGGAGCACGTGTCCCTACATGAGTTGAACCGGAAACCCGATTTGGAGTGACGTCAAAAAAATGGCCAAAATATGTACTATTATTTATTAACATTTCATTGACTACAAATGCAGTAGAACTTGTTCATCTCGAAGACAGCTACTTATCGACTGACCGATTTTGTTAACATTTCCCACATTCCTGTAGTGTCAATGGCAATACATTTAAATGAATCGTTTC
>JAUZST010094064.1:0-19148 GCA_034779995.1 Parotocinclus haroldoi
ATCATAACCATAACCATAACCATTATCATGACCATAACCATAACCATGATCATAACCATAACCATAACCATAACCATGACCATAACCATAACCATGATCATAACCATAACCATAACCATGACCATAACCATGATCATAACCATAACCATAACCATTATCATGACCATAACCATAACCATGATCATAACCATAACCATAACCATAACCATAACCATGACCATAACCATGATCATAACCATAACCATAAACATAACCATGATCATAACCATAAACATAACCATAACCATGGCCATAAACTTGATCATAACCATAACCATGATCATAACCATAACCATAACCATGATCATAAACATAACCATAACCATGACCATAACCATGATCATAACCATAACCATGACCATAACCATGATCATAACCATAACCATAACCATAACCATGACCATTACCATGGCCATAACCATGATCATAACCATGACCATAACCATAACCATGATCATAACCATGACCATAACCATAACCATGATCATAACCATGACCATGATCATGACCATAACCATAACCATAACCATGACCATAACCATGATCATAACCATAAACATAACCATAACCATAAACATAACCATGACCATGACCATAACCATGATCATAACCATAACCATAAACATAACCATGACCATAACCATAACCATAAACATAACCATGACCATGACCATAACCATAACCATAACCATGATCATAACCATAACAATGACCATAACCATGACCATAACCATGACCATAACCATGATCATAACCATAACCATAAACATAACCATAACCATAACCATAAACATAACCATGACCATAACCATGATCATAACCATAACCATAACCATAAACATAACCATGACCATAACCATGACCATAACCATAAACATAACCATGACCATAACCATGATCATGACCATAACCATAACCATGACCATAACCATGATCATAACCATAACCATAAACATAACCATAACCATAACCACAAACATAAGCATGACCATAACCTCAGTGACCAATAGCAAGTCATTTGGTTGCAGGTTGCAGCACCCCACCCCCTCCCAAGTTACAAAAGTCAGATCATTCTGTCCTTGTGATATAAGATGATGATGATGCTAGATGATTGTATATGCATTTGCATGATTAGATGATTAATGTAAGTTTGCCTGCACATATCTAATCATTATGCTGTCTCTGTGCATTTGGAGTGAGGGATGTGATAAAAATATCAAGCACAGTAGTTATTTTACATGCTACATATTTCACGATAAGTTGGTTTGCTAATGTAATACCAGATAAATTAATTTATTATTAAGGATAAATAATAAAAAACATCTTGTTTATGGTTAAAAGAAAAATGTCGTTGGCTTTTATCCAGCTCCATTTGAAGCAGCAAAGTGGTTTGCATTGTGGATCATACATTTACATTTATAGCATTTAGCAGATGCCCTTATCCAGAGCGACTTACAACTGGTACCGTCTTACAATCCAAGCAATGGTGGTTTAAGGGTCTTGCTTAAGGTCCCAACTGTGGCAGCTGGCAGAGGTGGGATTTGAACCCAGGACAATCAGGTTAATTCAGAGTCTGGTGCCATAACCGCCAGCCTACTGCAGTCCCATCAGAAGGGTATAATGAACATAAAAAGGCTTAAAGAACAAATTTGGCAGTCAGGAAAGGATTAATCCTGTTTACATTACTTTCTGTTGGGGAATTTAATTTAAACAAACCAGAGTTTGAAAGGCCTTTTGAAACCAATTAGTTGTCATTTCTCAGGCTCCCCTAGTAGATCACACTAACACAGACTTGCTTTTCAGGTGATGATGGTGTGATACTGTCAGAAATGCATTTACATTTACAGTATTTAGAGGTATTTACAGTATTTAGCAGACACCCTTATCCAAATGAGTTTTTGTCACATTGTCCAGGTCCAGTGTTTCTTTTCAATAGAAATTATTTCAAGCCTTTTGTCATAAAGCCAGACTTTGTTATACAGGGTGAGTCAAAAGACACAGGACACCTCTTTTATTTTAGAAACAAATGGGAAAATGACATATCTAAATAGCCCAGCAAGTGATGAGTGATGGGGCCTATCTTTAAGGTTAGGTCTGGAACATCTTGAGAGCCAGCATATTGGATCTAGGGGCAGGTTTTTGCAATGAGAATATGGTCATGTATCATTTAGGGCCAGAATTGTCTCAGAAATGCATTACTCATAGCTAAATTTTGAGAAACGGGGACTGTGGATGACAAGTCATGTAGAGATTGTCCGAAGAGCGTTTCTGGATTTTTCCAGTATGTTCTGGATGGAAATGCTAATGTAAATGGCCAACATAGGATAACCACTGACATTTGGGGAGTGGATCGTTGTCAGCACAGCACTAAAAGTGACATTGTAGAGTGAACCTGGTCCTTGTGTATCACCTAAATCTGTGAATCTAACTTAAATGTTATTGTTTGAGAATTCGTTTCTGCTGAGCTAATCATAGAAAATAGCACATAACTAGATGCAGCAATGAGCTTGGTGGGTTTAATAGAGTAACCATGAAGCTTGGAACTGGAAAAGGTCAAAAGAACTTAGAGAGAAAACAGAATGTGTAGTTAGTTATGTTAAGAACACAGAGTCTATTAACTCAACACATTTGTGCAAGTTTAACTATAACGACAGGTTTAAAGGAAAAGAAAAACAAAGATAACACAGCCAAGGGTGTCGCACCAGACATCAAAAAGGCACCAGCAATCAACAAGCCTGAGCACTTGAGTGGCAAGAAGACATCAGTCCTACATCCCAGATCATCATAAACAAATTTGACATGCACAGGCATGTTTAATTGGTTTTTCAAACACAATTTTAATACATTTCAATAGATTAATAGATTAGGGATTAATAACTGGTTGCCACAGTGAAGATTTGAATTTATACGTTGAGTGTTTATTCATGTTTGTGTGCACTCTGTGAGTTCCTCTATAGCCTTTCTGAATACGTTCTCTCAGAAGGCACTCCGACTCCAGCGATGGCATTGATTGTAAATTGGCACTCTCAAGCGAGGACTTGTTGCTTGTGCTGCCACTGAGGACTTTGGTTTGATTTAATGCCACTTTGAGCAAAAGACTTTTGAAAATGCCTTTATTTAGATGCAAGACACTTAGGATAATGAAACGTATGTCACTGTGCAAATTAACGGACCCAGGAAACCAGGAGGCTGTGCATGCTATTAAATCATGACCCATATGCTTTTTATGACCATCATGCTCTGTGATGAGACTGCTACAATCTTCTGTTTGTTTATGCATGCGTGTGATGTGTTTTTTCGAGACAGAGTGGAAGGATAAAAACAAAGCAGACAAGATCTTAATTGTGCTGCTGGATTGTTTTCAAGAAGGCAAACAGGAAAATCGAATCAGAGGGGAACATTGGGAACAGAGTGGCTGGAGGAAGTGCAGGATGGAGAGATAGAAGGAGAAAGCAGCAGAGAAAATGAAATTCACAGCGAAGTGAATTAAGGGTTGAGGGTGAATTCAGAAACAGAGTGAATGAACAGAGGGAAGGTTTTGGTGGGTTGCAGCTTTTAGACAAACCTTTGTTTATGAGCCTTTGTACGTAAGCGTGTTTTTGCCTTTTTTCCCCCGTTTATTAACCACCAGTTTTCCAGGGTGGGGGAACCTGTCCCTGGAGAACGTACACATTTACAGCATTTAGCAAACACCCTTACACTGATGCAATCTTACAATCCAAGCAGTTGTGGGTTGTGGGTGTATGTGTAACCTGATTTAAATCAGGTCCTGCAGCAAAAAGGTCCAGGGATCAATCCCAGGGAGGTGCGACCTGGGTCCTTTCTGTTTGGAGTGCTCCCCATGTCTATGCGGGTTTACTCCCGGGACTCCAGTTTCCTCCCACAGCCCAAATACTTGCATGTTAGGGTAAATTGATGACTCTAAAATTGCCATTGACTCGAGTCAAAAATACCTATGTACAATATAACTAGCTCTGATGTAACCTTGTGTATAGATATGAACATGTGTGACGCTGAAATGGCTACTGATGCTGATCGTGATGTTAAATCAACCCAATAAACAAATCAAATTAAGAAGCCGATTTAATAGACTAGGGATTATTTACTTGTGAAGGCAGTACAGCGTTAAGGTACGAGTATATTGTAATGTGAGAATTCAGTTCATCTGCAGAATGACAGCTGCATTATTGGTGTTGGTCCTTTAGGGAATTACGCAGTGATTTTCTCAGCACGGCATGTGTGTACACGTGTGAATGTCTAGATATGTGTGTATAATTGTAAGAGAATCTCAGCAGTGCACCATCTCATTTACTGTGTCTCACTGGGACCTCAGATCTCAGTTTCCTTCTTTTGCGGAGCTTTGTCTTTATTTTGAACACTGGAGTGCTGCTCGCATCTCATCTGAGGCGTAGCTGTGAGGGTGGCGTTTGACTTTATAATTAAAATACTTTATGACAGCTCCAAATGGTTATTCGTGGGTGCAAACATAGCACATAGACTCAGCCAATTATCTGTGACCTACATGTTAAATGAGGTTTGTGATAGGGCTGAAACGACGTCCATATTATGTGACAGTGGTGAGAGTCAGGGTTTGATGCATTGTGTTCATTTTGTAAAAATGGTTTCAGTAGTTACAAGTAGCAAGGAACAAGATCTCAGTCTCCAAAAGCTATTTGTGCAATTAGATATGTTCTAAATGCATGACAAGTCCATTAACAGGTGCATTTTATGTCGATAACCACCCCTCCTCTGGATGTAAGGTCAGACAAAAGACAGTTGTAAACAACATCTCTGATAGGTTTTACTCCCCACTTAATGTCTGGAATCCACCCAAAACACATTAGTGCTCTGCATTGATCAATTTAATGTCACTTGTTGATTCTATTGTTACCTGTAAACCCTCTTACTGCCAGTCTGTCTGCATTACCTCAGTCCACCGTATCTCTGTGTACACTCCTTCCTTATCTCTCGCTCAGTCCTCTGAAGTTGCTCTTTACCCCTCTGGGACTATATGCTGCTGTGGTGCTGAAAATATTACTTCTGAGGGTTGTGCACGTCTATTCGTTGCACGCCACAGTGTGAGCAAACGGCGTTGGTGAATAATGCATTAATAGGCTTTATGTTAGGTGGACGGGGTGTGTGTAGACCAAGTATATATATATCACAGTTAGCTCCAATTTTCCCTCAAGGATACAAAGATCTGACAATTGCAGTGAGGCAGAGCTAGACACAGATAGCGAGACAAAGAAAATGGGGTTTGTAAATAATACATAATGCTGGCTCTCTTATATTGATGTCGGCTTGAGTTTGGTGTAAATTGGAGACAAACACAGACAAAAACAATCTCTCTGTTCTCTCTACCTGCAGGAAGATCATTGAAGTAAAGATCATCGATGATGAAGAGTATGAGAAAAACAAAACCTTTACTATTGAGTTGGGCGAGCCTGTTCTTCTGGAAATCGGACAGAAACATGGTAATGTGTGTGTGTGTGTGTGTGTGTGTGTGTGTGTGTGTGCGCGCATTGCACCTGGGCACTATGACAATATTGCAGACAAAATGTGAACAAAAGCAGTACAGTATGAGGCTGTTTGGATGTGTGTGTTCTGCAATGGACTGGCGCCCTGTCTAGGTTTGTTCCTGCCTTGTGCCCTGTGCTGCCAGATAACACCGGCTTTCCCCCGAACCCCACTGGATAGAACATACTCTGTAAATACTAGATATGGCTGTGTGTGAAAATCCCAGTAAATCAGCAGGTTTTTAAATACTCAGGCTAGACGTCTAGGATTAACAATCATGCCATGTTCAAAGTCACTTAAATTACACTTCTTCCCCATTCTGACGCTGGGTTTGAACTTCAACAGGTCATCTGATTGACTGTAGTCACACTGGAGTTCATCTGTTCAGTTTGAGTATACTGATGACTCCGGATAAGGACGTCTGCTAACTGCCATAAATGTAAATGTAGCCAAGTCACAAGGTAGCAAAGTTCTGAAAGGAATGTAAAGCATTCTGATATAGAGTAACCCGCAGTAATGATCATTAAACCACAACAAGCTCCCTGCAGCCTTTACACATCTGCAGACATCTACACATCTGCTCTAGAAGCCTTACTAATGAGACAGTGCTCAATAATTGGGTAATATATTCCTTGGTAGCATCATCCTTGCACACTCTCATCCAGGGGCAAGTGCACAAAAAAGTCCGTCATAAGCATTTACAGGAAACCGTGATCTTCTTTACATTCTGTTTTATTTGAGCAGCTACACAGCTTCTCAAAGATAGACACCTGCTTTTTAAGTTCAGTCTCTATCTGCCACGGTAACAGATGAGGCGTTGCAACAGACAGTCATTTCCATCCCTTAGCTAACAGAAGCCTAGGGGGAAATGATGCATTTCATTAAAAAAATGCTAATTCACAGCTATGTAATAATAAAAAAATACATTATCTATGAATGCCTCAGATTTGAAATGAGTGAACGTTATTAAATTGGATTATTTTATTATTTTTTACATTTATTGTATTATTTTGATTATTAATTCACTTTAGTTGAATTTTTACATATAAATCTAGACGGCTCAGGCAGGTTGGTTGGTTTTTGTCTTGTCACATTCAGAAAATTGTCCTTTCCACTTTCACCCTAAGCTTGCTCGGTTTTGGTTTTGGGTCTAGATTTTCGTAAAGCTGCTTTGAAACAATGCTTAGAAAACCCAGTTGAAATAATATGCATTATTAAAAAAAATACATAAACATCTGCCTTTGAAGATACCACTGAAGCAAACAGAAAACGGCTCCTGCCTTCTCTCATTAGGTATTAGTGTGCATGTGCAATCAGGCCAATCTGCTGACGATCGTCATACATAAACACCCCTTCAAAATGTAACTGAATTTCTGAATAATTTACTGTTGGCATCAACGACTACCCTTAGACTTTCATTATAATTGACTGTTACGTAAACAGCTTTCCTTTTTAATTGGTAATCATCCATATGACACAGGTGCAGGCCATTACGAAAAGATCGAATTGAAACCAGTATTCCTTTTAATGGGAAATACGAGCATATCCAGATATGCACTGTTTAAAATCTGCATTACATTCTGTGTAAATAAGATTTTCTATTATGATTCCTATCATTGCTATTAGAAGTGAATGGCCATTGATTGGATGGATGTTAAACAGTGCATCATTTCAAAACGAAGGAGTTTTTAAAGGGACGACTCATTCATTAAATATGTAGTCATATTTAAGAAGTGTACATCCGACCCCGCTCTGAACAAAATTCTCAGCTTTCATGCGAACGCCAGCACTAGGTTAAAAGTGTAGCGTATGCTAATATCTGCCACCAGGAAAACCAGTTACCTCTAAAAATAATTGGTTGTCACCGAAACATTTATAGGGGATGTAGCACCTGCACTCTACCACCTTCCCTTACTGTTAATTACATAGCCTGCATGTTCACACCTTAGTCCACAATTCAGTCACCACCATAACCCTTTTTAACTTCTGCTGTACCAGATTTTAAACCAGTATGCTCTGTCTTCAGGTGATTCCAATGAGAACAAGCCTGCAGTAGGAGCTGAGGAGGAAGAGGTAGCCAAGATGGGATGCCCCAGTCTAGGGGAGCATGCCAGGCTGGAGGTGGTGATTGAGGAGTCCTATGAGTTCAAGGTAACAATAGCATAAATGTCCTTAGGGTCTTTTTTAGAATGTATTATGTTTATTTTAGATTTATTATTGAGGATGCTGATTGGATGGCCATTAAATGGAGCATACCTGTACTGTATGTAATATGCAAATCAAAGGTGCTCAGGTTGTGTAGTCGTCTAAGAAGTAGCTCTCTCCAAGTTTGAGTCATGCCGGCTGGGATGAGTGTCACATTGGGCGCATCTGGGGGAGGGAATGCCAGTGTAGTACGGTTTTATGGTTAGACAAAAACAATCCCGCATGACAGTCATGAGCTCAAACTATATTAATATATTTCCAGGTCCACTTTTATCTGCTCTCTGTAATTACATTTTCTGAGATTAATCTGTAATGGCCCATTAGAATTGTACCGAATTAGATTGCTATGAGAATTTCATTTTATAATTGATCCTAATTGTTAATGGTTTGCTGTTTTACCATGTAAATACACTTAAAGTGTGTGTGTGTGTGTGTGTGTGTGTGTGTGTGTAGAGCACTGTAGATAAGCTCATTAAGAAGACCAATCTGGCTCTGGTAGTCGGCAGCAGCAGCTGGAGGGAGCAGTTTGTCAGTGCCGTTACCGTGAGCGCAGGTAGGTTGGGTCACTTCCTGTTTACCATCTTGTCCCTTTCTGTTACAGAGACTATAGAAATAGTTTTGGTGGGATTATAAATCAGTGTTTGGCATTTAAGTGCTAATAAAACAGATGGTTTGAAGAAGGATAATGAATGCAATGGGTTAAACGCTGATGAATTCGCTCTGACCTTGAGTGAGTTCAGACCAGTTTTTGAGTGATGGTTTATATTTTATTCTGCTTTGCCCTTTATCGCTGATATGCAACATGAAATATTCATTGTTGCCCCTATCTCACTGTCTGAACTTATTCCATTGACCCTGTAGGTGATGATGATGATGAGGAGAGCGGTGAAGAGCGCCTTCCCTCCTGCTTTGACTACATCATGCATTTTCTCACTGTCTTCTGGAAAGTTCTCTTCGCCTTTGTGCCACCCACCGAATACTGGAATGGCTGGGCATGTTTCCTCGTATCCATTTCTTTGATTGGCATCTTAACGGCAGTGACGGGAGATCTGGCATCCCATTTTGGCTGTACTGTCGGTCTGAAGGACTCAGTCACTGCTGTGGTGTTTGTAGCACTGGGCACCTCAATACCAGGTCTGTGAGTCAGTTAATGCAGTACGTTATTAAGGACTGTATTCAATTACATGGATAAGACAGTATAAAACAGTACAAAGTTAAATCAGACCTTTTCAGAGGGATTTATTTTCTTTTATTTACTGTTTTTTGTATTATTGCTCCTGTTGTAGAACGATACTGAAGGAATAAAAAATAAAGGCATAGCATTTAGGAAATCATGCAGTCAAAACAGTGGAGTTCAACAATCCAAGCCTACAGTGCCTAGTGCATAGAAAATCATTATTTATGAGCACATCAAATTGCTTTCAAATAATTGTTTATCCATCTTTATTTAGACATTTTGCTTTACAACAATCATGTTATATTAAAATAAAAAAAAATAGGAATTAAGTGCCTTAACTTAAATAAATTTCCATGTTTCCACACTCATTGTACATTTTATTCGCTCCACCTACCATAGAGAAGCACTTTGTAGTTTTACAATTACAGATTGTAGTCCATCTGTTTCTCTACATACCTCGTTAGTGCCCTTTACTCTTTTCTCTAACAGTCAGAACCCCCACAGGACCAGCCTAGATCAGGTACTATTTGAGTATTGGTGTGATTATGTAAGATGTGCAGGTATGAGGGGCACAGACACAGCAGTGCTTCTGGAACACCCCAGAGACACTGCTTGTCCAAAAAAGGTCCACCAGCCAAAAATGTCCAGATAATCTGAGCACTGATGAAGGATTAGAGGAAGAATAACACAAACTGTACAACTGATGAGCTACTTTCTCTGACTTTACATGCACACCGTGGATAAATATGGTTTCCCCCCATCCTTGTCTTTCTCCCTCTTAAAACACACACACACACACACACACACACACACACACACACACACACACACACACACACACACACACACACACACACAACCTTTACAGTTTCAGAAGTGTATTCTTAATAAGATTCCTGAATATTAGAAATGGATGATGTTACTGATGCCGTAAAGCACCTTTGTAAAAAAATACATGTAAATGTGTCTAATAGAGCACATAGTGTTTAAACTCCAGCAGCACTGTTATCTAATTCTACCAGCAAACACACTAACACGCCACCACCACGTCAGTGTCACTGCAATGCATAGAATGGATCCACCTCCAAATAATACCTGATCTGTGCTGGTCCTTTGGTGGTCCTGACCATTAGAGAATAGAGTAGAGGAGATAATCAGAGTATGTAGACAAACAGGTGGACTACAGACTATAATTGTAGAATTACAAAGTGCTTCTGTGTGGTAAGTGAGTGTAGAAACAAGAAGGCGTACCTAATAATTTGATCGGTGAGTGACTTGTTTAGGTTCAATCAAATTTCTTGTCGAATGGACTGCTCTCTTTACGTTTACATTTACAGTATTTAGCAGATGCCCTTTTCCAGAGCGACTTACAACTGATACAGTCTTCCAAATCAAGCAATCATTGGTTAGGGGCCTTGCTCAAGGATCCAACTGTCAGGTTTGGCAGAGAGGGGCTTTGTAATCTGGAGCTTCTGGACCAGAGTCCAGTACTTTAACCGCTAGGCTACCACAGTCCTACATAGTCCCACAGTCTTTAGCTCTATCCACATATTTTCTATTGGATTTAGGACAGGGATGTGACTTGGCCATATAAGGACACTTGTGCTTGTGGATTGTTGTCAAATGTAAAGGCCGACCAATTTCAGCCATAAAGACTGTCGGTAGCTTCCCTGATCAGTATCCTCCTGGCCTACTATTTAATAAAGTATATAAGTATAATAATAGTCCACTATTTAATAATGAGCTTGTAGACTTGTTCCAACATGTGCCTTTCCATGATTTTATCCCAGAGCCCCCTTAAAATAACTTTTCTAACCATTGTGAAACAATTTTACATTACTAGTAGTACATTACATTACATTTACATTACTCCACTAGTAGGGGTCTGAAGGAGCAGTCAGTTTTGTTCTAAAGTAATGACAACCACTACAGCTGATTTTAGAGAAAGCCTGTACCTGAGCAAGATTATAATGGTTCCTCTAAAAGGGCTGATGTTCAACATATCCAAATCAGGCATTTTATTTATTACATTTGAATCATTAATAAAAAAAATCTGTATTGTGTTAATAGAGGTGGACATTAATTAATTTGTAAGTGTTAATATTACTAATAATGTTAGGGTTTAATGTGCAAGGCTATGATGATTTTCTCTCAACCAGCCAGGTTCATGAGGGAGCCATACAATCTAATCAACTTTTGGAATAATTCAAAATAAGTTTTAAAACATGGTTTGATAATGAATGTATCTCTTTTTGGTCATGTAGGCACCTACAGTAAAGGAATATGGGCCTTACTACCATGTTTTTACAGGACGCGTGGCATTAACTTCACATTTACTTGTTCCCCTTTGTTTTTGGTTCCATTTTTCTCCAAATTCTAATTAATTTCTATAGCACCTTTTACAATGGAGCATTGTCTCAAAGGAGCTTTAGAATATTATATTATCTTTAAAGGCCAATCCCAAACTGAGCAAACCTACGGTGACAGTGGCAAGGCAAAATCTTTTGAGGACCAAGACGCAAAAAGGGACCCGTCCTCCTTGGGTGGCCTAGATGTTAATTGATAATTAGGTTGTAGTAATAGTAAAATTAAGTAAATATTACAATTTAAATAAGTAATAAAATATAATAGATAATAAATAGATTTATGTTATCGGAAGTACATCGCCTCCTAATAACTAAATGGGACCCGGGCATGGTGGGACTGGTTATTTTTAATAAACCACCCCACTCATTAGCAGCCGTTGCTATATGGTGTTAAAATAATAATGAATGGGTAATTAAAGTGCATTCTCTATCCTTGTCTCACAGACACCTTTGCCAGTAAGGTAGCTGCCATTCAGGACCAGTATGCTGACGCCTCCATCGGGAACGTGACGGGAAGCAATGCGGTGAACGTGTTTTTGGGAATCGGCGTGGCATGGACCATTGCTGCCGTGTACTGGCGCAGCAAGGGCAAAGCCTTTCATGTGGATCCAGGCTCTCTGGCTTTCTCTGTAACGCTCTTCACGGCTCTGTGTGTGGTATGTGCTAGCGTGCTGCTGTATCGACGCCGCCCCTCAGTGGCCGGAGGAGAACTGGGTGGCCCACGAACTTGCAAGCTGGTCACATCATTGCTCTTCATCGCTCTTTGGCTTATTTACATTCTGCTGGCCTCCCTCGAAGCGTACTGCCACATTCCTGGATTCTAAGAGAGGGCGAAATAAAGCATGTAAAGAGACTTTAGGTTTACTTCTTACAGTAGAGTCAGATTTAAGCATTTTAAATGAACTGTGAGCGTCTCTTTCTTTAAATCTCTCTCGTTTTGTAAGCAGTACCTTACTGTGAGTTCCTACGTCCCTTTGCCTTACTGTAACAACTTGTCTTAAAGTCATCAATACCAGTGAGCCTAAACCCCTCCCTTCGTTCACACCTTCCTCGTGTTTGAGCCAATAAGCTGCTCTAGCTTCAGAAAACAACTGTGTTTTTTCCAGTGGTGTCTCGTCAGTATTGTTACTGTGTACATCTTGATATTCGGAAATAGACATTTGGACCGAGATGGACTGACAGGTTCAAATGTTAAGTGGAATACAATTGAATGAAGGTCTTGCTATACAGTGTGGAAGCATGTTTCATAATTCTTCTTATTGCACGACGGGAAGCTAGGACTGTTGCATTTATGCTACATGGCAGATGCCTTTATCCAGAGCAACTTAAAATTAAAGTATTACAAGGTACAATCCAAGAATTTAAGACTTAAGGGTCTGGTTCCAGCTTGGCAGGGCTTGGACTTGAACCATGGACTAGAGGGTCAATAGTCTATTATCCTAAGCGTTGTGATGTCATGTTATATTTGGTGCATATGACGGAAAATATCGAGGGCATTTTCAGACTGCACTCAAATATTGCGTTAAAGGACCAATCAGAACGAAGATGTTTTAAAAAACAAAACGTTTGCTTTACGCTGGTCCCTCGAAAGAGGATTTTCAATGGAAACCCCCCCCCTCCTCCCTCCCCAGTCACTAAGTTCATCTCATTTCCCCAAATTTAATCCTCGTTTACTCCCCAACAGACAAACAGAGTCTCCTCTATTCCACGACATGTACTCTTCTGGGACAGTAAAGGATAACATACATGAGGTATATTTCATTACGGGATATTTTTATTTTGAAATATCCCCTAATGTTTATTAGTACTATACTACACACAAAAGCAGCCACATGCAACTTCACTGGACAGATCAGCACTTGTGGAGGAGAGCTCTATCTATGAGCCGGTGGCGACTTGAACCGGACAGATCAACATGGACTATACGACCAATAATCCAGTATCTTAAGCATTGCGTCGCCACATTATGTTTCATGTATAGAACGGAAAGCAGATTTGAGAAGACATTCCCAGACTGAACTCACAAATTAAGCCTAAGGACCAATCACACTGAAGGTCGTGACAAATCAGCATAACGATGGCGTTAAGGACTATTTTAAACTGCCTTGATTTGATTTTTGGATCCCATCAAAGCAGCAGACTGTCCGCACTGACAAAAAGCTCTTATGTTTTGTCATTTGACCTAATTCCACCACACAAAAATGTATTTCTAGCTGACTCCCTAGCAGACACACTGAGTCTCCTCTATTAAACAACAACCACTATTTTATGGCATTGAAGGATAACTAATACTTCTGTGGAACACAATGTCAGCTCCATCCTCTTCAAACAGCAGCTCCATTGAAAAAGGTCAGCATTCTAGGAGGAGAATTCACACATGGATTCACATACAGCCAGTGCTGGCTTGTGTCATACAGATCAACGGGACTCTCCTAGGACGCCTGCAAACAGACAATCTTCAGAAACCGCTTTCTGGTGTGCCGCTTAAAAGGTCCTACCACTTACATGCTTGGCAGATCTTAACCAAACAAGTGACTATACAGAATGGGGGACGTGTCATTTAGGACGTGGCCACCCTCTTGCTATGGACAGGCACCGCCAGTGACTTTGCCATGCTGTGTATGTACACACTGTGTTCAAATGCTACAGGTGTTTTATTATTATTATAATCATTATTACTGTTTTATATTCACTGCTGTCAAATTACAACTCTACAGACATTACTGTTGATGTTGCTAAGGCTAGTATTTGTAACAGCTGATGCCGTTACTCTGTGTTCTCAACATAAGTGGGTGGTATGTGTGTGTGTGTGTGTGTTTATGTATGTGTGTGTCTGTGTTACTATCCGTATAGTTAAAGGACAGAGAAAGTTGTGAGGACTTCCGCCTTCTCCTAATGTCTCAGTTTGCTGCGTTTGTGTGCTCAGAATAGTCCTCCACAGTCAGGAGAAAACAAGAGACGGACCACCGAAAAAAGAAATGAGTGTGACAGATATAGTACTTGTGCAGATCTTTAGCTATTCTAAGTAGCTGCCTCGGCTGGATCCATTGTTTTGAGTGATAGAATGTGTGTGCAGTTTATTTTTAGCCCTTGCTGTTGCTAGGCGACCATCTCAGAGAGTCATTGTCTTGTGTTTGTGTGCCAGCGTATGTGTGTGTGTGTGTGTTATAAGTTATACGCTAGTTTATAGGCTGTCTGGTTGCCCATAATGAATTGGAGTGCCAACCCAAACCATCCTAATGCAAAAATAAGTGTTATAATTGCGTTTCGTATCCAGTAGCCTCTGTGTGTGTGTGTGTGTGTGTCTGTGTGTGTGTGAGAGAGAGATGGTTCAATCCCATTTTAATAAATTAGGTTAAAGATTAGGAGAGTATTGTTGTGAATTAAAGGGTGGACCAGTTATTTTGTAATATTTGGTGTACTTTTCCTCACATTCCAGCAGCTGTTAATACATGCTGTCGATATCCAGTCTCTGTAAACGATTTCTAATGATCATTTTTGCAATAAATATAATAAAACGGACACGGGGATTTAAGCCAAATCATTACAGTGCATCTCCAAATGTATGAACCGCCTTACAAATGTCTGTTGACTAAAACTGCTAGAAATCACGGCACAGGGAGTCGTCTTGGTGTCTGACAGCTGATTCCTGGTTACTTTGGGCATTTCTACTCTGTGTCTCAGACCAGTATCGCTTCTCTTTTTCTCTCACAAATACTTGAATGTGTTGCCTATAACTAGTTTTCAACCTTTTCACTCAGAATGACCTGCAAAAAATACAAAAATGACAATGAAAATCACAACCAGTCTGATTTCAAGCCTGCTCACGCCACAGAAACAGCCCTGGTGACTATATCTGAGAAACTTCAGGCTGCTAGAGCATCCAGACTTTCATCGGGTTTGATCCTGCTAGATCTTTCAGCTGCCTTTGACACAGTTAACCGTGAGATTCTCCTTTCTGACCTCTCCGGTCGTGATATCACAGGTTCAGCCCGGCAGTGGTTTGCTTCCTACATGGATGATCGTTTTTATTAGGTATCATGAAGAGGCTCTGTATCTAAACCATGTGTCCTTGCAACTGGAGTTCCAAAAAGTTCAGTTCTGGGACCTCTTCATTTCTCCCTCTACAGCCGTTCTCTTGGTAAATCATAACCTCTCATGGCTTCTCCTGTTATTCTTATATTGATGACACTCAGGTCATCCTTTCATGCCTTCAGCAGATGTTCAGGTCTCCACCTTTGTCTCAGCATGTCTGGAGAGCATATCATCATGGATGTCAGGTCATCATCTGCAGCTAGACCACAGCAAAACTTGGACTGCTTTGCGTTCCTGCAGATGGGTCCCCTAATCAAGATCTTGCAATCTCCCAGTTGAACTGATCCATCACAGCTTTGAAAAATGCAAGAGATCATGGATTTATCTTAGATAACCAGATAAGTTCTGCTCATATTTACACTTGACCCAGTCAAGAACATCAGGAGAAATCGACTCTTCCTTTCCAGGGAAGCTACCCAGGTGCTTGCCCAGTCTCTTGTTTTTATCAAAACTAAATTACTGCAATGCTCTTCTGGCTGGTCTTCCAATCCGTACAATCAGATCCGTGCATCTCATTCAGAATGTATTGGCTCGGTTTTCAATCTTCTCAAGTTTCTCATGTCACTCCACTGACTCCTGTAGCAGCCCCCATCAGATACAAAACCCTGATGTTTGTCTACAAAGCCAAAAATTGAACAGAACCATCTTATCTAAAGGCTCAAATTAAACCACGCTCTGTACATTGTGCCCTCAGAGACACGAGCTCGGCTCAACTGGATCCACCATGTAAGATGAAACAAAGACCAACATCAATACTCCTCTCTGCCCTGGTGCTTTAGTAAAGTAATAAATAATGATTAAAAAACATTGCTGGTGTGTTTATTGTTTTTTAATCAACAGATACTATCATTTCTGCTTACATGAGGTTTGGTATACTAGGGGAAGAACTGAAAGCACTTTTGGAAGTCCCTCTGGATGAGGGCGTCTGCTAAATGCTATACATGTAAATGAGATTGAGTTGTTCTCCTTGTGTGAAAGCCCTGGAACAGACTGCGATAGACCGTGAAAATATGTTCCCACCTCATGTTCCCGTGATCCAGTGTGACCTTGACTATGGAATGTACACTATTTGGCTCCAGGCTGTAGACCCCACTTTTAAGTGCCCGGCCTGAGATCTATGATCGCTGGTTTGCCCCCAGCCTTGGACTCCATCAATATGGATTTTGCATGTCCTCCCCCATGTCTGTATGGGTTTACTCCCGGTACTCCAGTTTCCTCCTAGCTTCCAAAGACATGCATTAAGGTAATTGTTTGCCGTAAATTTCATGACTTGTGCGTTGATATAACAGGGTCTGTGATGAATATAGCTGCAAATATATGAATATATAAATGCAAAGCTTAATTAAAACTAATATAAACATAACATACAGCTATATGATGAGAAGCAATATATACGATATAAAAGGACATGCTCCAAAATCTAGTGAATGGTTGTTTATTTGATTTATTTACTTAATGACAGTTGATCATTAATGGGACTGTGGTGGCTTAGTGGTTCAAATCTCTAACAACTTGTCACTATTGGATTCTTGAGCAAGTTTTCTTAACCCACAACTGCTTAGATTGTAAGGTTGTGGCAGTTGTAATTAACTCTGGATAAAGGCTTTTACTAAATGTAAAAAAGGACAGTAAAATATAAATTAGTGGTTACTCAAGGTTATTGACTTAATTCATGTCTTTGGAATGTGGGAGGAAACCGGATTACCGGAGTCCAAGATTGGGATTGAATTTGGAATTGGAGTTCTAACCACTTGAGCCACCATGCTGCCCTCCTAAATGTAGCGAATGGCTTCTCAGCAAAATTAAGGCTAAACAATACAATACTGTTCACAAAAATTAGGGGGTGTTTTAGTTAATTTGAGATATTTTAGTTGAGTCATTTTTTTTGGCCTTTTTGTGAGCAGTATAATACTTGCAGTATAATGATTTTGTGAGCAGTATAATTTCAATGCAGTATAATGATTTTGGATGCAGCTCCCGGTATAAACAGAGTCCGTATATACAGTAAGTGGCTGTCTTGGCCTGACGTCGTTTATGGACATGGAATAAAAGGGAACAGCAAAGCAAAATCAAAGCCTATATCTGTTAGGATTTGGAGGATATCATTTCAAAATGTTTCAGCACAGCGGTCCTTGTCTAAATCCACCGGCTGCACCTTGAGGATTTCGAAAACCGAGTGCTTTCATTGTTATAAATGAAGCTTTTTGGTGAACAGACACATAAACAGTGGTTCCAAAGTGCAGGCCGAGTTTCCTCTGTGAGTGTCACTGACTTTATAACTTGACAGCCAGCGAGAACAAGAACTCATGCACACACAAACTACCCATTCAAACACGTGCACCTGACAAAAAGCTAGCTCTGACACCATTTCCAAAGACAGACTGTATGTTTGTGACTCCTGTCTCAATATTACGACAGTTCAGGATGCCACGGTAACGCACGGACATAAAACACACTGGATTAAAGCTAATCCTTAATCACAACTGCAGCCCACCTGTGACCTTCATGCGTTTTGTTTACGTTCTTTATATCAATTAGTGTGATTAGGATGTAATTAGATGTGTGTGTCCGTGCGTGTGTGTGTGTGTGTGTGTGTGTGTGTGTGTGTGTGTGTGTGTGCAGCTTGGCCAAGAAGCAAATCAAAAATAGCAACTGCCCCTAGAGTAGTCACGAGCTCACGCAGTGTGTTTTTGACGTGATCCTGCCTTGCATGTTCAGTTCATCATCCTTTAGCTTTTTTTTCTTTCTTTTTACTCCCCTTTGTGTGTTTCCATTCCCTTTTAATTTGCTTTTAATTATAAAGTGTTGCTCTGTTCCCTCTGAGGAGTCACCGAGTGCTTTCCATCTGCTCGAGATCTCATTAAGGTTTCCTATTTATTTTCTACATATTGTTTGCCGGTTTAATTTTGCGGCACTGAAGTCTGAGGTTCAGGTTGGAGGGAATGTGTTCTGTGTGTGCGCGCGTGTGCGTGCGCGCGTGCGGGTGCTCATCACATTTGCATGTATCATCCTTTTTGACCTTGTTCATCCTTAAGTGCTTCAGTGGGGTTTTAGAAAATGTCATGTCGAGATATTTTTAAACCTAACCGAGTTATGAAAGTTGTTTACAAAGACATTGTGTTGTCTTCAAATCAGAATTAAACTTAGATGATAATAATGTATGTGATGGTGCACTTTTTCATACATAGTTTTGGCCTTCAAATCTATTCTGCATTGTATGCATATTGCATGAAAGGTGGTGTGTGCTGAAGTTCCACCTGTCACTCTGTCATCCATCAATCCACTGGAGAGGAACTAAGGAATGAAACGGGGGGGGGTGGGGGGTGGGGGTGTTGGGTCTGTGCTTAAGAACACTGCCATGTTAAATATATGAAATGTCTTGGCCACCTATCTGCAATCGATCTGTAACTATCATGGTGGAAATCCTGTTTAATGAAAACATACCCAATTCTGTTAAGAAATTATTTAAAATCAAATACAATATTTAAAATGTAAAATGATTATCGTTATACTCACGCTGTAAAGAAGGGTGTTCTCTAGACTACCTGTTTTAGTGGGGCACACAAAGAACATAGAATGGTACAAAACACTAAAGAATTGTTTATTAATTGCATTCACTTTATTTGGTTTGTGTAACGTTGAGAATTCAAAGTTTATATATATATATATATATATATATATATATACATATATATATATATATATAGGCAGCACAGGGGTTCTGTGGGCGGCACCGCTGCCTCACAATA
>JAUZST010094075.1:0-19148 GCA_034779995.1 Parotocinclus haroldoi
CATGGTAGCAGGAGACGGACTCTACAACACACACAAGTGGCTCAGGTAGTGCAGCTCATCCAGGATAACACATCAATCTGAGCTGTGGCAAGAAAGTTTGCTGTGTCTGTCAGCGTTGTGTCCAGAGGCTAAAGGTGCTACCAGGAGACAGGTCAGTACATCAGGAGACGTGGATAAGGTCGTAGGAGGGCAACAACCCAAGAGCAAAACCTCTACCTTCGCCTTTGTGCAAGGAGGAACAGGAGGAGCGCTGCAAAGTGACCTCCAGCAGACCACAAGTGTGCTTGTGTCTGCACAAACAGTTAGAAACCAACTCCATGAAGATGGTATGAGGGCCCGACGTCCATAGATGGGTGTTATGCTCACAGCCCAACACCGTGCATGATGCTTGGAATTTGCTAGAGAATATCAGGATTGCCAAATTCATTACTGACGCCTTGGAGAACGATCTGAATCCTCCAGGATGACCGGTTTGGCAGTGGGTCAGTACTGGTGTGAGGTGGCATTTCTTTGGAGGGTCGCTCAGCCCTCCATGTGCTCCCATGTGCTTTGTACAGAACAAAGTATTCAATAAGAATAAGAACATAGGTTTAGTAAAAGGTTATGAGATAGCTGACTGGCTATGTTCGGTTTACTGGCTATTTTCTCTTCTGTTTACATCCTAAATCCTCTAAAACCAGATTTTGACGTTATCATTTAATTGACAAAGCTAACAGCATACTTGAAATTGCTGTGAAACATTGCATTGGCAAGGAAACAAGTGTAGGAACATCAACACACCAAACAGACCAAATAAGAAACCCCATTAAAACTGAAATGCAATCACTTTCCACTTCATTAGATACACCTTTCTAGTACTGGGTTGGCCCTGTCTTAATTCTCTATTAAATGGATTCACCAATGTGCTGAAAAGATTCCTCAGAGATTATTTTCCCTATTGACATGACACCATCACACAGTTCCTGCAGATTTGTCAGCTGTACATGATATGAATAATAATGATATGGGAACAAGTAATTCTGACTATATGTTTATATGCCTAAATGCACTGAGTTACTGCTGTGTGATTGGGTGTTTATATAGTTACATTAACAAACAATTTAACAGATGTACCCTAAAGTGGCAGGTAAGTGCATATGACAATAGCACTGAATACATACTGTATGTATCCCTATTTGCAATGAATCAATAAAATGTCATTTATAAAAAAAAGCCTAAGTTTATATTAACTTTTATCAATTTTTAGTATGCAAAAACAATATCTTAATTTGGTGATCAAACTATGTTCTCTGGTTACATACAGGCTGTGAGGTGTTAAAATGAGAGCCACGTTGGTGGCCCACCTACATGTGTAGCCTTGTTAGAGCAGATGGTAGCCATATGTCTCATACACAACCAGTAGCTGGAATTATGGGACCAGAGATGTGTTAGGGGAACAGCAAGATGGACTGATATCTCACATTATTCAACGGTCTAGAGCAAAATGTCTCTGCACTGCACAACCGTGAACTACTGTAGAATCTATAAATTCACTAACTGTAATGAAAAGAAACATATTATTGTATAACATGTACATTGGGCAATAGTATATATGTGTTTGAAAGTTTCGGAATAAAAGTAAAGTCAAGTAAAGTCTGTGTCAAAAGCCACAGCACAGTAGATAAAGGTAACCTAATAAAACAAATGAGACATAAATATTAATAAGTAAATTACTGACAAATTCCAAATAAAAATAGCTATTTGCAGCAACACAAGAGCAAAGATTCAGTGTTTTCAGATGTTGGTTAATAGTACAATGAACAATGTGTTTTTATTCATTCAATACTAATGTTTTAACTTAGGAAAGTTCAGAAATCAAGATTTCAATCACAGCTTTAAATTTAAATAAGAATGAATGAATAGAATGAGAAGTGTTTCTGTTGGAATTCATTGGATATTGAAATGGAACTGCTGCAATACATCTAGATATGCTGAAATTAAGAAGTAGTTTCTTAATTATTTCCAGAGCGGTGTGTGTGACTACAAAAGTATTTGCACCTTTCATGTATAATCCAACTACACAGGGAAACTTTAGAGACACAGACTGTCCTGACTTATGTCTTTGGAATGTAAAACGAACAGACATGGGGGAAACATACAAACTTCAAACAAGTAATCCAGGATGGAAATCAAACTAGGGATCCCTGGAGCACTGTGGTTACAAACTCAAACAAATAGGCAAAATATAAATCTAAGCTTCAATGGCCTCAACAGTAAACAACAAATGAGGAAAATAGCAACAACTAAATAAATAGAAAAACTTAACTTAGTATGAGATAGCCCTAAAGCCCTGAATCATTTATAAAAAAGCCTAAGTTTATATTGCCTTTTATCAATTTGTAGTATGCAAAAACAATATCTTAATTTGGTGATCAAACTATGTTCTCTGGTTTACCCTTAGATTTCATTAACAGTAATAGTTAAAAATGTTTCCCAGTTACTTTACGTGCACTCTGACCAGGCCCAAACTTGAGTCTGATTGACTTGCTCTTAAATAATTTCTTGGTTATATTTACAGTGTTAGCAGAAGAATTGTCTTGTTGAAAAAAAAATACGTTTTTTTTTTTTTTTTTTTTTTTTAGAAAATAACTTTTTAGTTGTAGGAAGCAAACCACTACAATATTTTCTTCATTCCCAATAATTAATTAATTTAACGTGACAGAGCTTACCAGCACCAGCAGTTAAAAAGGCCACCAGCACCATAACACCTTTACCTCAACGCTTAATAGGAGTAGAGATGCATTCACTGTAGTATTTCTCACCAGATCTTCTTAAACACCTCTCTGGATGATCATGATTCACCAGTCCACATAACTCTGAACCACTGTGAGCAAAAGGTTTTATGTTCTGCGAGAAACTTCACTCTGTCTTGATGTTTTGGCTTGTTCAAACTCAAAACCTGCAGAAGACAGCCTTCTGGTTATTGTTCTTCTCAAAAGAAATCTGCAGCCAGTAGTTAAAAGCTTTTTTTCCTGTCTTTGAGAATGCGGTCCTGTCAGCTTGAAGAGGTTTTGGGCCTTTCAGAACCAATACTTCTTGTTTGAGAGTGCTAACCTATTCTCTTAGTAGCTGATAGTAAAATGTTTTCTTACAGCAACCCCTGCATATGTTACGTTTCTGTAGCACATCTCACCCAGCTTAAGACTCACAAGTTTGCATGTAGATCTCTACCTGTAGGTATCTGTCACTGCTGAGTTAAGAGCTTATTTCTGGTTTGTGATAGGCTGCATCAGGAGTGACTCATCGTTTGGAAGATCGTTTGGAAGATTTAAAATATCCATACATGTGTCATAATTACATATACTGCATTTAGCAGATGGCTTTATCCAGAGTGACTTATAGAAGTGCAGAAAAATAAGCAACAATCCAAGAACACAATCCAACTAAATCTTGGTATAAACTGATGTCGGCACAAACAAAAGCCCCCCCCCCCCCAAGTATGTAAGTGCAGTTACTGTGTGAAGGTGTGAGTCTTTAGTGTTTGTTTTATATCAAACATATTTTGTATAGGTTCTTATCAATTTGTTGCTAGGACCATTAAAGGTGTATTATTTTGTAGTTTCACGTTTTGCCATTTTATTTTGCCTAGGAATAATAATTCAGAATTGCTTTTCCGGCCACATATTCTTTAGACAAGAGTATGATTCCTAAGTTACTGAATACTGAGATTCTAGCCCATAAGCTAATTATCTAACTCTTCAACAATTGTGTTGAAACCTTACGACCAGACATGTACTTGTTTTTGTACATGTCTGCAGCTAGGAGTTGGAGAAATGTCACAGACTAATTATTTAAAATAATGTAACTCCTGCACTGACCTAAATCAGACGACGGAACAAAGTGTATGAAGGTTATGTCAAAAACCAGCAACAAATGTCAAGGAGGCTTGCTCTTACCAGTGCAAATGAGTCTAGCCCTAAAATGGCAATTACTGTATTTTCACATTAACATTTTGTACAATTTGTTGGTTAAAATGTATTTAAACCAATTAGTTCATGTAGTAGGTGTCACTGACCTAAGAGTCATGTACAGTGCGATACCATTACGTCACAAAAATATGTTTAAAAAGATACCAAAATAGAAATGTCAGTACAATAAAGAAAGGGCAATTGTCATGTAAAAATGCATGAACAGAAATTAAACAAAATCAAATAAAAAACTAAGGCAAATTCCTGTTCTCATTTTAACTACCCTTTTGCTGGTCAAAAATGTGTGAGTGATTTAAAGCTTATACTGAAGAACAAATGTAAGAATGCCCATAATAAGATATCAGTCGATGCAATGCCTACAGGGGTTACTGGTGCAGCACAGGGGGTGATCCTGCAGCTGACTGCACTCCTTTAGTCAGAAAGCACTTGTGAAACACGAACCTGGGTCACTGCAATGGTAAACCACCCAAGAAATAAACATTTTCCATGTTTGTTAGTGTATATAATCAATCATACTATAGGAAATGGTAGGTACTGGTAGGAAGAGAGTCAATAATGTTAACGTAATCGCTTACTACAATCTGTACCTAAAGTTAAATGGATAAAAAGAAATGTAAAATAAATTAACATAAAGAAATGTTCATCGAGAACAATGAATCTTGCCGTCAAGTAAGCCATCACACTAAGCAACTAACAAAATGACTTTGAGCAAAATGATATGCAAACTAACAATCCTGTGTCTAATTCCAGCAGCACACTATACAAGGAAATGGCTTACTATGGCAAGTGTAGCCCTTAAATCAACAAGGGTTAAACAGCTATCAGATACTAAGAAATCTGATCAACACTGTTTTAGCCTGGCACTAAGGTCATTTACTGCATGAACACTGAATCTGATAGCTTCCATTTTTCAACAAATGGAAACAGGCAGAAATGCTCTTGCTATTTAGCTCAAAGCAGACACAACCTGAATAAGGCTGCAAACACAACACTTTCAAATATACTGCACACAAAACGTAGGGGGTATTTTAAAATGAAATATCCCATAATAAAATATCCCCAATGTGTTGTGACCAGTGTATATATTTCCCTATATACTGTAGGAACATCCGCAGTCAGTAACCTGGGTTAACTGGGTTCAAACCAGCTGACAAGAAACACCTAAAAACTCTAGCATTTATTAATGTACATATAATAATTTACAAGCTACTAGTTTTAAAATATTTCAAAAAGCATCAATAATGTTAGCCATACTGCTTAATGTACTAGGGCCTAACCAACATTGATGATCTCAAAATGGGGCAAGGGGCTACACACATATTAAAGGACATTATACACAGAACACAGAAATGGACTCATTCATGAAACATTAAACAAAATTGTGTATAAATCAATTCTGAAAAATACCATTTCTGTAAATGGTCAAATTCAATGGAAACCTAAGTAGTCTTAAAATGTCAGTAAGTATGAACAAAATTTACACATGGTCCTGAACATGCGTAAGGTGTATAATGTCCAAAAGACTGTCATTAGACATGATTGCAATCTAATTCAGGTTTTTTCAAAATTATTATACGATACATAAAAATTTAAGCAAAATTACATTCACTTAGCACTCGGAAAGTCTGAGAATTAGAGTGTTTCCTTATGCAGAGAAATTGGACAGTTCTAAAAATGGTGCATCCTCTAGTAAAGCAAATCTGAAACACACAGACAACCTGAACATGAATAAGAACACGTTTTTGAAATTTTAATTTGTTGGACTTTTTGATTGCTTTGCATATTTCTCTGTGGTATTTTTTCCATTCAACAGGAATAAATGATGAGTGAGCGGTTGCAGTGTGTGAGGAAGATGGTGAGAAATAAACGTCAGAAATACAATGTTTATAAGTGACAACCAATCTGATCTATAAGTGATCAGTAGTTGAAGATTTGTTTAAGCATACTATACTATTACAAGTCACTTTCTAAGTGTGCATTTATCACCCAAACAAGACCATATATGCATGTATGTTCTTTGCATAGATTATCTGTTTAGCACGATCATTTTGGCTGTAGAATTAGGTGAAAATGTCACATACTTTTTATGTTTAACTTACCATCTGATTTAGGTCTGATCACTGTCACCACCAAAAATCATACCTGGCAAGGAAGTCTCCCCAATAATGCGTTGTGATGGATGGCCTGTATGAGAAATGGCCTGCGGTTGTTTGCTGATGTATTTTTTAGATTCAAGCTTCATGTTGAACTGTTTATTACTAAGCCACTGCGCCATGGCCCAAGACACTACTGTCGACTTTCGCAAAAAGTGTTAATTTAAAATCACTTAGTGCAATAAAAAGACAATTTCACACATCTAAATAGTTTGTTTTTTTTCTGAGACAGTTTAAGTAATATTCATTGTGGTTCCTCAGTCCAGTGGTTTTCTTTTATGGTGGAAATGTTAGTCATGGGTGTGGATTATGGTAATTAATTGCAAATTATAAATGAAAGTAAGAACAATTGGTATTCTTTAACATGCACATTTTCTGTTTCAGCATTCGTGAATCTGGCAGGGAGATATTGGGAAACTCCATTGTTCCCAAGTTTAAATTATTTTGAAATATTACATTTCATTTTGTTTTCTGAAAGAGTGATTTTCATTTAGAAAATCAACAAGACATTTGGAACAAATATCAAACTGTCCTGCTCAAACTGTTGCACATGACTGTAAGGGCCAGTAAGTAAGAAGACTCTGTGGTTATGGACCTGACTTACTAATTGGAAGGTTGTGATTTCCAAATCTCAGCTACACCAAACTGCCTCTGTTGGGTCCTTGTAAAAGGACCTGAATCTCTGAAGATACGAATGTTGTAAAGGCAAGCACATTAATACAGCAAGTTTCTTTCCACTAATCAAAAACATGACAGTAGGTGAACTGGTGAACTATGTTGCCCCTACATATTCGTCAATGGGCGTATGATGCCATCTAATGTAATAATGCCCTGCCTAGGGTATATTTCTACTCAGTGTTTCCAGGATGAGTTAAACAATCTGTAGCAGAGAACAATAAGAGTTTTTTTTTTCATGCTCACATACTGTACCCCTTGAGGACAGTAGGTGGGCGGGGCTTTTTATTATCTCCAATCTTTCCCAATGTTTACCATATTTTAACTGAAATTTCCCCATTGTGGGACTAATAAAGGATTATCTTATCTTATTATAACTCGAAATGTTCATAATATCAGTATATCTACATATTTGGCAGCAACTCAATTTCATTATATAACTAATATGAACACAGTCTACTTAATGAGCTACTGATTAGGTCAAAATCACCTGAGCCAGCATTCATTGTTTTTGTGTACAGCCATTCTGTCTCAGATTGACTTAGGTGCACTATGATTTTCCATACATCACATCCCCTCTCTCTTTCTTATTCATAGCATCCAGAAAGTTGAGTTAAGCTAAGCCGTACTTGTATCAGATCGCGAGGGAGTGTTTCTTCACAATTCTTATTTATTCCCAGAGATGGAATGACTTGACAGGTCTACCTCATCTTTACCTTGCCCTTCAAAAAATCTGCTTTATTCAGTGAAAACAGAAATTCAACAGCACTCTCAAATCTGGAGAATGATCTGGAGGAGGGATTTTCACCAAGTTGAAGAATGTCTGGCTGTGTTAAACTGGCAGATTAGCACAGACGGTGAAATCTCCAGCTTGGAAATTTGCATATCCTGTCAAGTTTGGTTACTGGTGCATAATGCTGGAGGTTGGCACAGCACTCTGGAAGTCTCAGAGGCAAAAGAACAGGCCGACTTTTTGCTGCAAAATACTTAGCGTCAACTCTTGCGGCAGGGCTTGCATTGGAGTTTCTGACAAAGCTGCCAGGAGGAAAACGAATCGTGTCATATTTGATTTTAAGATGGATTGCATGTTGTTCTTTAGAAATATCTTTTGTCATGATCACGGTCCCAGAACACCACACACTGTTCCACAATTCTGATTCCCTCACGTACTGATCAAGCACATTAACTATAATTTTACACCTTTCACCAAACACTGTGAGGTTAAATTGCTTAAACACATTACATTAAGTGTTCATTGTTTGACGTTGTTTCTGATTCTGAGCCTGAACCCTGCTCTGTTTTTGAATTGTGAATGTTGCCCAGCATTTTGGACTCTGCATGGTAGGACTGATATATCTCTTTTAAAATGTGGACTATATTTTGCATTCTGCATTCATTATATTTGTTCTGCTCTTTGGTGCCTCTGCTCAGTATTTTCATTAAAGCTCTGTAGATCCCATTTCTGCCACGATAGCTTTGAAGAAATACACTCTGTGTTGACTCATAAATTATCAAATCATAAAATAAAAATGAAAACATTATGCATTAATAAAGGCTGTTACAAAGGGAACACATTTTTGTTTTGTGCGAACGACAGTAACTTAATTCAAATTTTGTGTACACTGACGTTATTTACCACACCAAATCCCCACCTCCATTTTTCAAACAGGACAAAGGCGACATGATTTTTTTCATTATCTGCTTGATTTTTTTTTTTTTACTTCAGCTGGCAACAATAAAACTCACTAAAACTCACCTGGTGTTGGCATAGCAAAAATTAAGCTGCCCGAGTCTAGATGATCATTTTGACACTTGTTAGACACCCAAAATAACAGCTTGCACATGCTGTTTTTAATAAAAGTAGCTAAATGCATGAATGTTTATTTATTAGTTCAACATCTCATTTGCATCAATAACTATTTGTGACATAAGAAAGGTTACGGTGATATTAAAGGGGCCTAATGAAATGAATAGCTTACTTCGGATTACTCCAATTCTGCTAATCACAGCTGTGTGTAATGTGTTTATTACATTTTTTCAAATTAATAAATTCATTTTGCTGAAACTTGTACTCTCCAGTTGCATGGCTGTGTAGTGCCACGCTTCATCCTTAATGCCATATATGAGCAAGCACAAGTGTGATTAATACAATCAAATAATTGACACCACTGGTAGTTAGAATTGTGACTATAGCATTAGTATTTACAAAAATAGCCATTTGGCAATATTCCACAAAACCTGTCATACCTGGGTTTTCATGTCTGATTATTATACCTTTTCACATTGCAGTCCTTTCGACCTTAATAACCTTCAGTCTGACAAATAAAGTTACATTATAAAGTTAAGTGAAATTGTTCAGTCACAGCATTATACCTTAAAAAACACAACACTGGAATAACCCCTGACAAAGTGCAAGTCTATCTCAAGAAATCACACATTCACTTAGACTCACACCAATTCAGAAAAGCCAGTCTATCTTCCAACTTGTTCTGGGAAGGTGAGAAACTCAAGTGGACACAGGGAGGAACATGCCAGACGTGTCACAGAGAGTAACCAGAGCTTAGAAATAAACCTGCAATCCTGAGAGACAACAACATTACATACTGCATCAAATACATAAAAACGTTGTTTAACACCACCAGCTAGCGACTTGTTATTGTGTCACCTTTATGCCCAGCCCAAATATAAGTTAATGGATGTATAAGCATTTTATTTAAATGCTCAAATGCACATAACTCAGTTTGAATGCTCAAAATTGCATTGCAGCTTAAGAGTAAATTTCAATATATTATTTAAATAAGACAAACCTTCAAGCATATGCAATATAAAATAACAGCAAATATAAAGGTAATTGGTTCTATTAACTTCCTAAAATAAGGATCAGTGAGATCCATTAAAATCTTAAATCAAAATACCATAGACAATAATTTCAATTATATAAAGTTTGAACAATATTAAATTATTTATTTATTGATTTTTTGCTCTTATTACACTACTGTGTAAAAGTTTTAGGCCATCATTACAAAGCACCTACAAAGCACCTTTTCAAAAAACAGGATACATGAACGTCCATCCATCAATACTTTATTCCATTACAGCACTCATTAAAATCTGTGAGGATTGGTGACCTATTTTTTTTTACCTCGGATTGACAAATGCGCAACAGCTCTGGGTGCATACTCCTATGATTACAAAGCAAACCAATGGCTGGCGAGAGCTGGCACACTGCTGTACTTTTTCAGCTGTTACTCCAAAAGCTCCTGGCTTGTCAGCATTGGTAAAACCAATCACTTTCCCGATGAACAACTGGCCCTGTTCCAGTTACGTTAGGCACAGAACAATAAACCTGGATCCAACTGATGAATAATGTACTTGGAGTGTTGAAATTATGTAAACAACATTGCTCATATTTTATCTAATTTGGTCGTAGCAGTAATTATACTGGTATGAAAAACGGTCCTGTACTGGGACAGCAGGCACCACTTGAGGACTCAGAAGTCTCAACACTGTATACATGAGACATGACTGATTTGGGTCATGTCATTTGCAGTCAATTTGCAGTCCCGAAGGAGAGTGAATATGTTGTATTATCAAAGAAAACAGAGTCTCATATTTATATGAAAAATAGGCCTGTCACGTTTATTATATCTAAGCTGTTGGCACATTTAAAATTCCCAGAACTAATTGGAATTAGTTAAGTAGTAAGAAGGTCTGATCTCATGTGGAGTAATCTGGGTCTCTGTGTGGAGTCTGCATGTCTTCCCAGGGTATGCGTGGGTTTATTCGGGGTACTACAGTTTCCTCCTACCAAGACGTGTGTGTATAAAGTGCCCTTAAAAAGGAAATGTACTCTAATGAAATATCCCCAAATTTTTGCGAGCAGTAATGTTATGAAAAATATTACATCTTGATATTTTCTGGGTTTTTCTAAACCAATGCTTAGATGATGATTGCTAATGTATATCTTAAGATCTAAAACTTCCTAAAGTAGCTTGAACCCGTCTCTCTCAGCACCATGCTTCAGTCATTTGTTGCTTTATTTTTGTAGGGTACTTTTTTCTGCAGAATGGTGCTGCTAAGGTTTGCTGAGTGTTTGTGCTGGTACCTTGGCTGTTTTAAGCCGGTTGTGGACAGCTGACTTCCGAAGTTTATCATAATCTTCATATTCTGCACAATGGTTGGCTTGCAGACAGTGAAATTATTTAGTTTTTGAGCTATTTTTAACAGCAACTGATTTCTGATAGTGTGCAAACTGCAGTCTTTTGAGCAGCATCAGTTTTTTGAAAGCCAAGCCACCTTCACTCATGTTTAGCGTCAATCATGCACTTTTAAGCAGAATGCTAGCTAGATTTGTGGTGCTGGCTTGACTGCAGTCAGTGGGCATGTGCAGTAGACTGTCCTACCTGGCAAGAAGAATCAGTGAATAAGGTATATTTTTGACTGTTAGTGACATTCTCTATAACATCAGCTCACATATCATTAAAACATCATCACACACCCCTAGCACAAGTTATTTCTTACAATTCTTACAGTAATAAGTTTGGATAATACAAAGGAAAATATCTGGAATACTCAATTTATCCGGGTCTGCCATACCATCTTTTTCCCCTCCTCTACATCATAGCTTTTCAGTTCTGTTCAGGTAAACAGACTAACTCAAAAGCTTTATGTGATCATTGACCCCTGTTTGTGTAGTTTGATGCATTTTGGACCATTGTACTGCATGGCACTGTAGCGCTTTGAATGTGCAAAACAAGCTTGTCGAGTTTTAATGGGTCTAATCTAAATTCTACACAAACTAGATTCCCTCATCTGCAATACATTTCTGAAATTTAATAATGCAACAACAGCCCTTAAAGGCATCTAAAACTTTTTGGATTTACCTAGCTGTAGTATCTGAGTGGGTCATATTTGTTATTGGATTATTCATCAAAGCTATGGATTTATTTTCTAGTCTATCAACTGCTTGCTTCATTAACCATTCTCATTCATATATGTAACAGCCTGTCTTCCAACAACATAAGAATCAGTCTCATACAATACCTATTTTTTAGTTTTCTTCATAGAGCTCACCAGGGGCTACAGAACTGGCAGTCAGATGGAACACAGTTGGTTATTTCAGGTCAAGTCACATGCCACCTACACAGTAAACTATATAATGGGATGCGATTTGATATTACAAAAAACATGTATTTTTGATTGAACATTATGTTATTATTATTATCATGTTATTTTTGGAATGACTGTACTCTTGTTTCTCTCTACTTTCAGAGCCCAGTGGAACGTGATAAAGCTTTTAAAATACATCTGTCAAATATACTCTGTTATGAAAAGCAGTAAGCAGTCTAATGTTTTTGTTAACATTATATTTTGCATGTATGTTTTTATAAAATTGTTTGTATAGCAGGTTTGGATTGAGGGGGTTCGGTGGGTAGCTTCACAGCAAGAAGGTCCTGCGATTGAACCCAGGTGAACCATCCTGGGTCCTTTCTGTGTGGAGTCCTCATGTCCTCCCCATGTCTGTGTGGGTTTACTCTGGGTTCACAGTCCAAAACATGCCTTGAATAACATTAAATTGGCATGTTTTCAGTTTACTGTATACATGACTAGTCTCTGTGTACCCTTGTGTATCTATGTACCTAATTCAATGTTCTTTTTTTATTGATGTCAGAGTGTGTTACTGTGGACATATCATTCATAATATACAGCACTGTGCAAAAGTCTTTAACAGTTAGGTTTACATTCTACTTATTTTCAGTAGTTTTAGCGGTCACTGCCCTTTGTAGTTCTAAAATTACAGAATGTAGTCTATCTGTTTCTCAGTATACTGTTTAGACCCTTTGGGTGGTGGGTGATTTCCAGCACTGTAGTGACACCAATGTGGTTGTGGTGTGTTAGTGTGCATTGTTCTGATAGGAGTGGACCAGACACAGCAGTGCTGCTGGAGTTTTAAAGCTCCTCAGTGTCACTGATGCACAGAGGATAGTCCACTAGCCAAAAATGTCAAGCCACCAGCATCTTCTGAGCACTGGTGTAAGATTAGAGGTTGACAAACTGTGCAACAACAAATGAGCTGCTGTCTCGGACTTTACATTTACAAGACAGACCTATAAGGTGAATGTCTCTAATGAAGTGGACAGTAAGAGAACAGTGTTTTTACAGTGTCTTCGGCATCACTGCTGTGTCTGATCCAATCGTACCAGGTCAACACACCCTAACACACCACCATCACATCAGTCACTGCACTGCTGATAATGATCTACCAACCAAATAATGATTGTTCTTTATGTCTTTTTGCACACAAATTGTTAAATATCTGTTTAATAAGGCTGATAAATCTTATACTCATTAAGCCAGCAAATTGCAGTGATCAGCATACAAAACACAACATATGCTGGACTTTTTAACAGGGTTGTTCCATAGATATGTTTGCTAATTATAAGTGGCCCTGAGCACTGCAACTATGGGACAAATGGCAATGTACCTCATTTGCACATATAATGTGTACAAAAATTGTATTGCAGTTTTTATTCAAATTAGCTGATCAGAACCAACAAAGGAGCCAGTACAAATTTACCCCAGAGCAAGGTCTAACTTAAAGCTAGCTGCATAACAAACCAGCCCTCTGTAATGGACAACAAGAGGTTTTGGAGTCACACGTGGGTAAAATATTGGATTCGCATTTAAATGAACAGTGTGAGTAAAAAGTCACAGGACACCACTTTATTTCAGAAACAAATGGGAAAATGGCATATCTGAATATCCCTGCAAATAGATGGGATGCGGTTGCCTATCTCTTAGGCTATGTCCAGAACACCATCATCTTGAAACCCACCATATTGGATTAAGGAAAAGGTTTTTTCCAATGGCAACGTGGACATGTACCATTTTAAAGAAGTGCATAATTGCGTCAGAAATTGATTGCTGCAATCAGATTTGCAATATATTTTGTGGTTCAAAGTTATCAACACAGAAAGCTAAAAATTTTTACTGTTCATCACAGGTAACTGAAGATGGAATAAACTATTCTGATGTCCGGGGAACACAGTTGCCATATCATAGCCACATACTTCAACAACCAACACCAACACCCAGTGCTACGATGGATGTGTTCCCATCCATTTTGACTAAAGAGTGCGGTTTCCCTTGGTATTTTCAACAGGATGGGGCCGGATATTCAATTCCTTGGTCGTTGGATTGGCCGTCATGGACCTGTGGAATGGCCACCGAGAACCTTACACCACTCAACTTTTATCTCTAGGGTCATCTGAATTGTGTTTGCTGAGAATATCTGCAACAAACACCACCTTCGGCACCACATCATGGAGGCTTGTGACAGCATTTCTCTAGAGGTTCTCATGCTGTTTTGTAGCAACTGGATCCTGCACCTTCAGCTCTGTGTTCAGCACCAGGGATAGCACATAGAACATGTCAAATAGCTGCTCATCACAGGCAGTTCCCAGTTGTTGTTGCTACTTTCTGTGTTAAACCACAGGGGATATTACAAATCTGGTTGTAGCAATTGATTTCTGAAAGAATTCTGGTCTTTGAATGGATACTTCTCAAAAACATGGTTAAAAAGCAACCTTGTAGTAGATATAGTAGATCTCATTTTTGGAAGTGAAAGTTAAGTGTATTTTTTATCCATGAAGTGATGCAGGGGACACTCAACTTTCACTTTAATATATCAGGTGCAGCCACTTCTCACTGGGGCAGGTGTTGAGCTGTGGCCAGTTGAGGCTAAAGACTGTCGGTAAGAGTATCAAACAATTTCTTTTTGGGGAAAAAAATCCAGAGGTCTCGCTTTTGAAAGGATATAGATTTTTTGGCTTCAACTGGCCTGTTAACACACTATAAGACATAGCTGGGGAAAAGTGTTTTAGTTCAGCATGTCTACAAGTGCTTTTTGGGCTGATTTTAAAAGGAAGAGGTTTGTCAGCCAGCCACTGAAGATGTAGTGAAATAATATTTTCAAACATAATATCATTGCATATCCTGTACAAAGTAGTGTCTTCATGATGGTAAAATTCCATCATCCTTCGAACTTCAGTGACATAGTAATGATTTACTTATTCTTACCTGTGGGTTTTTTCAAAAGAAAAAAAAAGAGATGAAAAAGGAAGTCCTTTACATCTGTTCTATGAAAAAAAAAGAACTGATGTCAAAACCATCCATCTTCTCTTTTGTTCTGAGCTTATAACACAGCATGAAGTAGAACATGATGAATAAGAGGTACTAGACCAAGTTAGTGTGTTGGTACATTGTTCTATAATTTCAGATGCACTGCACAAACAGACTGCTTTCAAATGGCATATGTACATCTAGCAGTGTTTTGTGCAGCGAATGAATTAAATGTGGAATTAAGTGTTACAGGGTTGTGAAGCTGCTGTAGTGTTACAGTCTCACACTCTATCTAATAGCTTTCCTGCGCATGATACATGATATCAAATCATGTTGGTTTTAAAAAGCAATCTTCAGCCCAAAATTGTGCTGAGGGGGGTTGCCCTGCACGTGGCAGGAGAACATTGGGTGGGTTGTATCTTAATTTGAAGGCATAGCCAACAGCTTTACCAATTCACCACAACAAAAAATTGCAAAACAATCAAATGTCAATGCCCATTTGTTAACACACCCATGTGTCCAGGTTTCCAAATTTAGAGCAGTGGTTGCCTGCAGTGTGGCCATATGGCGATGCACATGAAGCTGTGAAAGTAAGTACTATTCTGTAGATCAGCATGGACTGGTTGCTGTTAGCACCTGCCAAGACTTATTTTTCTGAGATGCATGCATGTATTCATGTACCCTGAGATTTTCCATGCAGCCTGTGGAAGTCCCCAAAAGCTACTAACACACTGTTGTTGCCCTCAGAGACGGTTTGTGCTTGATTGTGTAAGTGGAAAAAGTATTGCATGTAGTCACATGTCATGTTGATTCAAGGTTCTATTATTTTCACAGACTAAAGACAGCTGAGTATACACATTAAGCATAAAAATAGCATACAACATATAGAAGGGGCATACATACTGTTGTATAATAATATAATTGCTTAAATTAAAAAATGTCCTTGGTTGCCAATTCCAAAAAGTTTCTGGGTGTGATTCAAAATGGTACATACAGCTATACTTTTGTAATCATTATGTCCAATTTGAATGGTTACACAAGCAGTTTGCAACAACACGTATAGAGTGTAGTTATGTTCCCATATTCCATATTGATCATTCCCTCATTCTGCTAAATAATCTACATAGCCCTGCCAATATCAGAATGTGTCAGAGGAACTCATCTTGAGCTGTATGTCGATCATCAGAGACTGCCAGACTCATCTGGTGTAATGAGCCCAAAATTACTTGACACTTTACTTAAGGCCAGACAACATCAGTGTGCATTGCAGTGCCTTTGTAGTGGTGTTGTCGATATGGTATGTCAGACCATTGGATGTTCATTTTGTGTGTTCCTGATTACACTGAAAATAAATTTGTGAAAAAGGGAATACTGAAAATAAAAAATTGTGAACGAAAATGCAAAAAGATGAACAGGAAAAGTAAAGATGATTGTGTAGAAGTAAAAGGGAAAAGAAAGCTAAAAATGAAATGAAAATGAAATGAAAACCTGAAGGAGGGCTCTGAAAAGTATACACGTTTGTAGCTCATGTTCTTCTGATGATGTTGCAGTTAAGAGTTGATAAAATATTTCTTTGTTTCAGGATGTGATTGTGACATACACCGTTGTTTGCTGATCCTGACAATTTTCTATCTCCACTATATGGACCATATGGAATTGTTTTTCCTGTTCCTTATGCCACCCAGCGGTGCAGTGTAACAGTGTGTGCCTTGCAAGTGCAAGTCCTGCTTGAGGTTATTTGAAATACCTCATTAAGCACATACACTATTTCAATAATATCACCATTAGTGTTACAATTGAGCAAGGGATGTCCTCTTTGTAACCAGGTCCCAAACCACAGCCATCCAACACCAGGATGAAGTCAAGTGTCCTTCATTTCCTTGCCAGTCTCCATGCATCATTAAACCTTTTAGGAAAGTTTTGGATCATGACGTGAACCATTACCTGTCTTAAGCCCTTTAAGAACTGTAAGATTAGTTTTCTTAAAGTGTTGTCCAAAATTATAATTGCTGCTTGTAATTAATAATTGCTGCTTGTTTGTACTTTATATTTTATTGTTGTGTTGATTGTAAGGTGTCCTTGAGTGTCAGAAAGGCGCCTATGAAATAAAATGTATTATTATTTATTAAAATTCAACCACAATTTATCTGGACTCACAACATACATACAACCATTCCAAAATGATTAAAGCTGAGCTAAAGTGTGTCTCTTTTTCATATTCAGTTTTCAAGTTTAAGTTATTGTTATCGATTTCATCTTTACCCTTATATAACTTTCCTGTCGTCCTAGCTGCCATGGTAACTTTGCATCATGTTTGTGTTAGAAATGAATATCACCCATAGAATGAATGCTATGACTCGATTTTTTGTGAACTTTGAATCTATTTGCTATTAAGCTATTTTGTCTGAAAACATTGTGTACTCTACATTTACATAACTGCCTTGTAACTGAAGTGTGAGGTCCTTAACCCTGATTGTTGGTGCTCTGGGAGATGATCAGCTGATTTGCCACTACTGATTTAATCACTTTAGAGTTACATCTCTTCCTGCAGTCCTGCAGTGATGCATAAGGAGTGATTAATAATTACAATGGATGATTTATGACCGCTAATTAGAGAGCCCATGTTTATATGTTTGTACTATGACTAGATCAGTTGCTTCAACAGCACAATCATTTCATTACATAGCCAAATGTTTGTGGACACCGAAAAATGTCATCCAAAGACATGGGCATTACTATGGTGGCTCACCACTGCTAGATCACATTCTTCTGAGAAGACTTTCAGTCGGATTTTGGAACATGACTTTAAGGTTGAGTGCAAATGCCGAACAAGCCAGCCAAGTTCTCATTCAGTATTTTCTGTATATACTTTTTATTTTTGGACAGCGCAGTGCAGAAATTTGAATTTGAGTCATTAAGGTGTAGAGTGTAGAGTACCACTGTCTGTCTGTGGAAATTTCATGCCTGTTACCTAAATATTATGACCTTGTTAGTAGTAATCAGGGTTTAAAATAACAGCAGTGGGGGTGGGTCTAAAAGCCTGTGCTTAATTTCTGGATCCTGCAACAAGATCTGGTACATCTCATATTTGGATCATGGTTTCCAACACGTATTTATATGAACCCATCAACTGTGTGTGTTTAAACATAAGTCAAATATAATTAATCAATATTAATTAGTGATTTTTTATTTAATGATGTTGTGAGTGTAAACTAATTTAAAAAAACTCAAAAGGCAAATTTTCTTTTGACCGTAACTGTAGTCCAAGCATAATTAGATCAGTTACAATTTTTGTAAAAGACAACTGATAGTCACACAAAGTAAGCAAGCCATTTTCATTAAAATAGATATTCTATTTTGGAGGCTGCTGTATTTGGTGTAGCACTTGGAACGCTGTGGTGTCTCTGCACTCAGAGAGCTTTTCACTCACTGCTCACTTGCTGGATCCCTCTAAGATCAGTCTTCACTTACCTGTTTTACAAATTATGCACTGCTAATGGCCTTTGATTAAAAAACAAACATTGTGAGAGTTTGGCATAGCTGGTTGAAATCAGCTCTTTCTGATTAGTAGTCCAAAGCTTTAACCACTGACCCATGGTAGTACATCATACAAAAAGTGGCAGAGGCACAACAAGCAGCACAGCTACATGATGCATTGCCTCATCATAGGTGTATGATGTACTGTATATAACGTACATTGCAAATTGTCTGGTTTTGTGACCGCTGGACATTCCCCATTGAACTACAGGAGCATAGAGTCCTTCAGCTCCACATTCATCATATAACTTCAATTTTCACATCGCAGCTTTATCAATAGGGAACATCCTTGTTTAACTTCAGCATTATATAAAACATTTCACTTATTTTTTTTTTTCATTCAAATTTGACAGTTCATATAAATTAGGTGCATGTTTTTCTTTATCAGCATGCATGATAAGCTTTTAGTGCATGATGAATGTACACTGAAAGAAAGGACAGCAAGAAAATAATAAAAATAGGTCAATGAAGTTTTTCATGGCTCATAAAGGCTTCACAACCAACATATTAATAAGTATCACCATTGAACTAAAAGTACAAAAGCTTAATCTTGGACAGTGATTTCATGTGAATCATGCACGTCCAGGTAAAAGTGTGTAAATGTATGATCATACATATTATACTGTGCCTAAAAAACAGTGACAGTGACAACTTGAATTTTTAATAGATTTAGTAGACTATCTCTCTGTATATA
>JAUZST010094086.1:0-19146 GCA_034779995.1 Parotocinclus haroldoi
ATGCAGGATCTGTGTACATTGATTATTAGAAAGGATGGTTCCACAGTGTATGACATCAACTGTCAAACATGGAGAAGGAAGTGTGATGGTCTGGGGCTGTTTTGTTGGATCCAGGGACTAGTACAGTATGAGAGGGACCTCTAACCAAAATGGCTACCACAGCATCTGCAGAGCCATAAAATAGCCTCTGGTATGTGCCTAGTTGGTCAGGAGTTCCCAAAAGCAACCTGCAAGTGCTACACAGTTATAAGAATTTCTGCAAAAGATTTGGGAAAAACTTTCTGAAGAATATTTGATTGCTCTTGTAGAACGAATGCCACAAGTGTGTTCAGCTGTTATGTTTGCCAAAGGTGGCTGCTTAAGTCAAAAGTTTAGAATACATTCTGGTCTATAGATTGATTACATGCTTTTGTTTTACTCCAATTATGTGAACAATGCTTTTACATTTCAGAGTGCAACGAGACCTTAAACTGAATAGTTTTCAATTGAAAAAAATGGAAAATGTACTAAATGGGAACTTTAATAAATGTGTCTCTCTTGGTGGCAATATTAGTTGCTGTCTACTGCCTTATATTAAGAGCTTTATGCTGTTGTTTATGTTGTTTATGCTTGTTTGTGTATTGCACTGATTCAGCTTATGAGATATGACACTTACTAATAAACTTACTTGGTAAATATTATCTAACACTGTGTTGGTAAACACAGTTAATGTGTAGGCTATGTTACTTTAGCTTTTACGAATCAATTTATATACCTGTTTTATCTATCTATTTATGTTTCTTTTCAGTTAGAATCCTAGGTGCAACTATCGTGAGGATGCACTGCACACACCAAAAATGATGCATTAGTGGTGCCATTTCAGGCATTTATATGAATCATCTATAAAAGATTGTAGAGATTGCAGAGCTACACTCTGAAAGTATAAATTTTTATGTCTTTTGAAAACCCGCAATGTTCAGCATTATGCATTAATGCATTCTACTCCCAAAAATAACTGTATATGCTTTACATTGTATTTATTAGTCAGACTGTAGGTGTTTTCCATGTCCATGAGAGAATTAATTATATTTTACAGGGAGAGTGAATAATATTATTGGTAGTCATGTTACATTAGTCAGCCATAAAATATGTAAATAAACCCAGGTTAGTAGTTACTAAAAAGCTATCACTAGACGGGACGAGAGACACGCTAAGAGCAAAACTAACCCAGGTTGGACCTTAGAGTGTAAGGAAAAAGGTGTGCTGTCACCCCCACCTAAGTGAATGCCTGCTGTGTTTACCTTGTTTTTTTTCTCTTTAAATGAAGGATCAAATGAAACTTTGTATGTGTGAATGTAATTATGATATATGTAAGTGATTGTAATATTTATGTGAAAGGATACGTTTATTGTGAAAAACTGTACAATTGAAAGGAGGCTCTAGTACCCTGCTAGGATGCCTCTATCCTGGATATATAATGAGATATGGTTGGTCATGGAGGCAAACAGGGATCACTTGTTATCCTACTTGTGGCAAGACCCAGTGACTTATCAGACCACACCTGTGATAATTGCATATCGCCTTGGGGCATAACTGCAGCAGTCCGACATTTCTTTCTGTTTGTGTTATGTTTTTGTTTCATATATGAGTATACAATAGACTATATTAGACATTGACATTGACAATATAGCCTATTAGTGCCATTAAGCAACTATATTCTATAATATGGTGGGAAATGGGTTTTCAAGACAATTGACCGAAGCGTTAGAAGAGTTATTACTTCAATTGCTTGATTCAGAATAGTACAGAATTGTTACTAGAACACTGAAAAGGTTTTTTAGATCGTAGAACCTTCTATTGCTGCCTTTGGTAGTTTTTTTTATTCTATCTTAAAAAGGAAACTTTGTTGTTTACACACATTTGTATGTAAATTGTATATGCAAATATACTATTTGTTATGAGGCATATGCATGGCACCCCAGTTAGAACCCCAATTCTTTCTGTACCTACCAGCAGCCAGTTAGGGCATCTCTCGGGCAGACTGACTTATTGCACTTTCAGTTAAATAAATATTATTTATTATTTAATTTGGCTAATTTGTGATTATATTCACGTAATCATTATGAAAGTATTTTATCAGACTGTCATCATTGTTTGTTGTGAGTATTTGTATGACCACTTCGGAACCTCCTTCTATCTCCCTTCCTTCTTATGCCTCTCTTTCTGGAAGGTGTCAGCAGCGATGGAGCCTTTGCAGTTGGCGCTGCATCTACACAGTGATGACTTGAACTCTTTGCACCTGCTGGTGCTTTTGCTCAGCGCTCAGAAACACCATCAACCTGCCCTGGACACACTCACAGTTGCCATTAGCCAGTACCCCGACAACTTCAAGTATGTGAGAGAAAGTGTGTGTTGTATGTGCGGACAAGTTACTTAATGCAAATGGATGAAATTCAATACCACAGTTACCCTCCTCAGGAATGGTCAGCCAACAGAGATCATTTAAAGGCCAAGGTGTGTAATAGCCTGTGAGGTCACATAGGAACCCAGAGTACCTTCCAAACAACTTAAGTCTCTTTCACATTGCCTAAGCTTAATGGTCATGAATCCACAAGCAGAATAACACTAAATAGCAGTGGTATACATGGCAGGGTTGAAAGGAGAAAGTCGCTCTTCAAAAAGAACCCTGCTGCCCATCTGCAGTTTTTAAAAGATCTTGAGTACAAGACAAAAGCCTACTGCAAAATATCTATAGGATATAACAGAATATAACTTTTTGGTTTAAATGAGAAACATTATATCTGAAAACCCTGTGTTTCTGCCTAATAGCATTTGGTTGGTGACTCTAATTTGGCACACCATGAATGTGACTGACTAGTGTTGATGGTTAGATGTAACCTTACTCCTGTTGGTAATAATCAGTGATCCTTAAGTGACAACAAGTAAACAAACAAGTAAAACTATCAATTTAATGTAGGACTTTAAGTCTTCAAATGTTATAAGAAACACATTCATATAACATACAAAAATACTTAGAGGTGCATAAATATAGCTTCAATTTATAAAATAAGAAATCGACAGAGCAGGTGTGAAATGCAATAAAATTAACTGTAAGGGACTTTGCTTCATGGCACACTGTGTAAAATGTGTCTCCAGATAAAGTCATTTCATATTTTGAATGCATGTTCTTACTATGTATTTGTAGTTGTTAAAATTCCATTGATAGCTAGACAAAATATTTACTTATATTTAACTTAAGCTGGAAAAAACCAATCCCTGGGAACCAGGTATTCTAATAATCTGAATGAGCTGACCAAAAAGGAATGTTTAAACAGGCACACTCTCTATTTTAATAACTTTTAGTGCGTATATGTTGACGTACGTTTTTTAAACATTTGACTTAAATTTGACTACTCTACAGCTGGCCCTGGAGATATTATGTTTATCTCTAAAATTAGGATATGTGATAATGTCAACATATGAATACTGTATTGTTTAAAAAAATAGTAAGATACCTTAAAATAGTTTTAAAAACCAGTAAGCAGTTCTGTACTCGTTGCAATGAATCGTAGCACTTTATTATTTTATTTACACTTCCACTTCAACTTTCATATTTATTTTAATCGATTCCCTTGCAAAGACAGGTGAACATGAAGGATGTCAAGACATTTCAATTTACTTTATAATTTATTTAATTTTTAGATATTTTTCCTGTGTTGTGGGTGCTTTGTTATTTTGAATTTCCAGACAAAGTGCTGCCCATTTATTGACATTACATTGCATTTGTTGCCACAACCGGATGCACCAGCACAAATGTAATTAACTTGAGGGTCCAAATTCCTATTTTGTTCTTTTAAATTAACACTTTTTATAGAGTACAAATTATTCATATGGCTAAACACTAAGTCCTTTTCATTTATCACAATGTGTGTTTCAAATATCACAACCCAACACAAAATCGTTCAATACTTAAAATTATTCAGTTCTAATACTATTCATACTATTCATCATTTATATTTATTCATCATCATTTAAGCATACAAAGGTTTCCATAATGTACAGCAAACAAATAGCAACTGTATCCGCACCTTCTTAAACTTAAAGGTCTATGTGTGTAAAAGTACTGAATATTGCTCAGAATTGTGCAACATCATTTTCTCGGGTCTAGATTGTGTTTACAAACAGATTTTGTTGGCTGATTGAGCCCTGTGTGGAGCATCACTATTCCCAGCAGTTATGCTGTTGTACTCATTTTGCTGGGCCTTATAAATAAAATTGCCTTTTACAAAAACTAAAAAGTTCATTTAAAAAACTAGAAGAGCCAAAATATTTGCTTTTGGTTAATTAGGTTAAGGTTAGTTTTAGGTGTAGGATTAAGTTACAGTAATCGGAAAGTCTGGCATGATAGTTCAGGCAGATAGGATCCAGGCTACTTTGACTGGGGGGGTTTATATTGGCTGGACATGTCTTTTGTTAGTCAAATTTAACGGCCACAGCTATGTCCAGTAGTACGCAAGTTTACTCAAACTATTGATAGGGATGCTACAGAAAAGCTTTAAATCAAAAGGAAAAATTGTTCTCCAGTAAGCATAACCTGGACTTTTTTAATTGGTTAAGAAGCAGAATAACATTCATTTAGATAAGGTATGATGGGAAAGGAGTCAGTAAAAAAGCAATACAAATAAATTAAAGAATAATACAGAAAGCAGTTGATTGTTTTACAAAACAAAAGAATCCTGAGTGGTGTGTAAAGCTTAGCATGATTAGATTATGTTATTAAATCCAAATACAAACTATTAACCAGTAAACTTAGCATTCCAAATAAACGCTGGAACGTAGGAATTCCACAAAACTCTAACAAAAATTCCAAAATTGAACACGGCCACCCTAAATATAACAGTGAGTGGTGCAATCTTCCATTCCAATGGACATAGTCCAGTCCAGTCGATGGATATGGTATATATATGATATGCCGATATATAATGTTTTTTAGTCATTGTATTATGATATTAATTTACTATGACATTATTATATTATTTATATGTCCAACTCCAAATCAGAAGTAGTTGGTACAATATTAAAAATGCAAATAAAAAATACACGCTTTGCTTCTCATGAAGCATATTTGGGAGCACAAACAATAAAGATGTACCTTTCACAACATAATAGTATTCAAAGTAGGAAGAAGAATTAGCATGCATCCAGTCAAAACCATTTACAAACCTTTGCGGGGCAAAGGAGAAATTGTGTTAAACTGTATTAAAACTGGATGTAATTGAGCTGTATTATTCAAGCCAGGAAAGACTGCTGGTGTCTGGATTTACCAGAGACAACTATGTTAACTTCAGCGTTGTTATGTTTTCATCAGAAAATTGTCAGGAGTTTTTGGTTTTAATAAATATGCACATAAATGAACTAAAATGAAAAAGTCATTAACTTTCAGTGCCCCTAACTGCTGTGTTTAAATGGGTTATTGCAGGAATTTTATGTAGTGAAGCTGTGCTAGGAAAGGGGGATGATGACAGACTTTCACAGTCTACTTGGTTTGATGAACAACACAGGTTGATAAGTTTAGATTTGTTTACGAAGGAGGTGACTAAATAAGGAATCTCATAGAAATGTACTAGTCCAAAACATAGGGAGTGATAGCAGTATTTGAAGTTGACACCCTCCAGAGTTTCAGTCCCCCGAGGCAATGTGAGTCACTTCTTCCTTTCCAAACACACAATTCTCACAGGGCAGGTGTAATGCCTTTGTGCTGTTTACAGTTGGTGGAAAGTAATTATGGAACAGCAGTGACTAACATGGTAACAATAGGACACCATTTTCAAAGGAAACTTCAGTACTTTGTTGCTTTGTGTTTAGGTTTGTTGAAATTATCCATCAATAGATTGCGTAATGAGGGTTGCTACAGTGTCAGGAGAGACAAATATGTGTTAGGCTTTACTATCCTTAGTCAACACATGCTTATGTGTTCCTCATGGTAAAGGAATTGGATTTTTGAGGATTTTGTAGTTGGAGGATTTAGTAACCTCTCTGGTTGATAGGCAAGTATACTCATTGACAAATAAATAACTCACCCAAATCAAAATGTCGGATTACTGCAGAGCGTACCATGCAGTTATGTCTCAGGCAGATATGTAAATTATTATTGCTTGGAGTGATGTAATGAACTTAATGTAATGAATGGCGCCTTTACTGACAAATACAGGTTCTGTCTGGGATTGTATTTTGAGTGTCTTGTGAGTGCTTCAATCCTGACTTTACTTTTAAGGAACACACCCCAACTGCTGTGGGTCACTCCGAGTAGTGATATAAGGGACACTAACACCTCAGCAATATGAGAAGGGCATCCTGCGAACATTTCATCAGGATAATGCTCATCTACACACAACATGGGTTTCCCAATAATGTCTCTGACAGATTGCAACACTTTTTTAAATTTATGATCAACTGAGCATCTGGGATGACAGCACTCTGTATCACTATCACAAAATTATCAATTGAAAGTCTGTCTCCCAGAAAATCATGTTTCATGTATCATGAAGTACAGATTCGGAGATTCTATGCCAGTGCCAGAAATATGATTAAATCTATGCCAGTGGTTAACACCTTAATCTGACACCCTTTATTGGTTTCCTTTGTGTATATAATACATTTGGACCCATAGTCATCTCCCTGTGTTTGGCAGTGTGTGTGTGTAAAATGATTTAGTGCTTTGCTGCTCTCGTCTCATTCACACCCACTTTTCCCATATACAGACAGTCCACCCACTCATCAGCTACCAAGGAGGCATGCTTCAGTGGGTGTTTAGCCCTCTACTGCAACAGTGTTGCTGTCACCAAAGACAGCAGCCCAGATAAAAGCTTTCCTCATCTACATGCATTAGCACAGCTAAAGAGCTCTGCTCTTAAAACATAATTGTGCCAAGTTTATAATGACACTAATGTAATTCAGCAATATTGTGTGATTTGTTGGTTTATTTTCTTTGTAAGAAATATGTGTTTCTATGGGGTGATGTTTGGGGTGGGTGCATTTGGAGTTCATAAATCATTGTGAGAGCCAAATGTCACCACAAGGTTAAAACGATCTGACATGTTTCACAGGGAATGTTTTGTAGGGAAATTTGTATTGGTCTTCACAAGGTTTCTATATTTTGTTTTACAAAAATGTACTATCTATTTATCCAGCCATATTTTGAAAAACCGCAAGAGCCAAAACAATTGTGCATGTGTGTGTGTGTGTCTGTGTGTTGTAGCCTGCTCTTTACTAAAGTGAAGCTGGAGGAGGCTCTGTTTGGTCAAGCTGTGGCATTGCAGACATGTGAGGAAATGCTACGTTTATGGCAGAACCACTATGACTATGCCAGGCCAAGGTAAGTGTTGTGAGTGTGAATGCATTTAAAGGGTTATGTAAATAGATGTTTTTTCTCACTGATTCTCACTGAACTTTCACATGTTCCTCTGTTCTTCATTTATCTGTTCTCACTGGTTACCTGACAGGTATGATTTTAGATTTTAACCTGACATTTGGAGCATTCTGAATTTTCAGTATGCTACTTTCAGTTTTCTGAAGTCATTTCTAATGGGTTGCAGGTTTAAAAAATTCTGATCGGTTGGATGTTAACGCAATCTGATCACACGATTTCTGTGGTCAACTGTAATTGTCTGCGAAATGGAACATTCTGATTGGTCGACACATTTTTAGGTTACTCCTGATTGGCTGCCGAAAGGAAAGTTCTGATATGTTGACACCTTTATGAGGGTATTCCTGACTGGCTTCCAAGTTGAGCATTCCAATTGACGAACTTTTTTCTGAAGTAATTCCTTATTTCCTGTCAAATGGGGTAGTCAGCAACCAGTTGGAACAGATCTCTTATATAAGCTACTATGGTTCAACTTTTTGTCCTTAAAATTAAAGTCCTTAAATTAGTTAACATGTGTTTAACGAGTAGTTTAAATGTGTTAGCATTATTTTGGATAGGATATTCTGTATTCACTGGAAGAAATATGAAATATGAAATTTAAATTTTATTTAGAAATATGCCTATATCAGAACAGGAAGGTCTCCTTGTCTTGTCACCCACTGAAGGAATGTTCTTTGTGTCATAGTTGACAGAGCAGTTTCCTCTAGTTGAGGTGGAGTTTCCTCTAAAAAAGGATACGATTTAAAATTCTAAAACCACAAATAGAGAAACCTTTGTAAGGAAATGAATTTTCTGCTTCAGGTCTTAACCAATCCAAATAAACAAGAACAAAAAGCGCCAATATCTTTCAAGAAATAGACAAGTAGTATATTATAATAATTTAAAATAATATATTTGATATTGCAATAGTGTTCACTAATGGCTTGTTTCATAATAATTTATGTGAAAATAATATCCCAGAGCAACTTAAACTGGAGCAGGTCATGGAGCTCAGCACTTAATGTTCTGATGTGAATTACATAATAATAATAATAATAATAATAATAATAATAATAATGAATTTAATTTCAAGGTGCCTTTCTAGCACCCAAGGACACTGTACAAGAGTGATCATAAAAATACACATATAAAATATACAAAAATAGAAATCTAACAAAATCAATATAAAATAGCTAATAAAAGTGTTCTATACAGAGAAGGCGATCTTAAACAGATGAGTTTTGAGTCTGTATTTAAATAATGGAAGTGAATCTATATTATGGAGAGATGATGGTAGTGAGTTCCAGAGTCGGGGAGCAGAGCGGCTGAAAGCGGTGCTCCCCATAGTGACAAGTTGAGCAGAGGGTACAGTTAAATGGATGGAAGAGGATGATCTGAGAGGGATTGATGATTTGAAGTAGATCTGATAGATACGGAGGGGAAAGATTGTGGAGAATTTTGTATTCAGAGCGGTGTTTAATGGGTAACCAATGAAGTTGCTGTAAGACAGGAGTGATGTAAAGAGTGAGACGAGTTCTGGTAATGATCCGAGCAGCTGCATTCTGGACTAGTTGGATTTTATGGAGTGCTTTATTGGGAAGACCTGAGAGGAGAGAGTTGCAGTAATCTAGGCGAGAAGTGACAAAACTATGGATGAGAATGGCAGTGGTTTGGGGGGGTAAGGCAAGGACGGAGGCGGTTAATATTACGGAGAAATAAGCAGACCGAGTAATATTATTGATGTGAGATTGAAAGGAAAGAGTACTGTCAAGGATGACACCCAAACTCTTCACCTGAGGGGACGGGGAAACTGTACAGTTATCAGTAGTAAGAGAAAATTCGATTACTTTGGATAGAGATGATTTTGTGCCGATGAGGAGAATCTCAGTTTTATTGCTGCTTGATTTAAGTAAATTTGTTGTGAACCAGGCTTTTATTTCCGTTAAGCAGTCATTAAGGGATGAGGGAAGATATTTACGGAAGATATTGTTAAGGGGAAGAAGGTAAATAATGAAGAGAAGAGGGCCCAAAACAGAGCCCTGAGGCACACCTGAAGTAACGGAGGAAGGCTGAGATGTGTATGATTTTACTTGAATGGCCTGAGTGCGGCCAGAGAGGTAGAATTTAAACCAGTTTAGTGGGGTACGAGTCAAACTAATGGACGATAGTGTACTAAGGAGGGTGTTGTGGCAAATGGTGTCAAAGGCCGCACTCAGGTCAAGGAGAATGAGAATTGAAACTAGTCCAGAATCAGCTGCCATGAAGGGGGCGTAATCCCGACATGTACGTATAGTCAATTCTATAGGGGTATTCTCCCATCACAATCTCTGTGCAGTATAGGAGACTGCTTCAGAGTTGCAAGGAGAACAACAACACTGCTTTGGGACACACACACACACACACAGGTGTGTCACTGCCATGCCATTCTCCGTGCTGTGCTTACTTGTGCACTATTAGTCAGAAACTGACCATTGATATAATAGTGCACTTATTAGATGGGTTACAATCTACAACCCCAAATCAGAAAAAGTTCACAGCACAAACAGTAGATGTCAACAGGGGTTGTAATCATGATTTAGTACAAAAGAAGCATCCAGGGAAGTCTGATTCTTTGCAGAGAAAAGATGGCCGGATATTTCATATTATATATTATGCAAATATCTTTCTACTGTGCTTAATATCTTTAAATGATACAAGGATTCAGGAAGAATTTCAGTGCATAAAGGCCAAGGGTGCAAGCTTGAGCTGAACGCCTATTATGCTTAGATGGTACTGCATCAATTCAACAATAGTCAATATAACCAGATGGCCAAGGGATTACTTTGGCAAATCTTTGTCAAGCACTACAATATGGTGTTACATTCACAAATGCCACTTAAAACTTTACTGTTCAAACAAGAAGGCTAATGGTAACCAATTTGTAAAAGGCTACCAATTTTTAAAATGTCAAGAAATAAGTTACTATGACAACTTTCAAATATAAATAGCCTGGTTATGTCTTGCTTCATTGTTCCTTGCTGTACTGCTGTCTAATGCTAACTGTCTGCTCCTAATTGACTGCTTATAAAAAATAACAAGCGGATGCATTGCTTCAACAATGGAGCCAGTCTGTCAAAGTATTCAATATTTACATTTTGTATACCTATTCAGTGGGCACACACACATACCCAACACAGGATATGGGAATATATTGTCCCTCATCCTTATAGTAGATGTTAACACAATTCAAGTTTCTTGCTGTGGTTTAGCTAGGTAGGCACATCCTATGAGTTTACCTGTTTCATAGCTTAGCATTTGGCATGTTCCTGAGATTTTTACTTTGACATTTGAGAATTTAACTAACACAGCCTACATATAACCTCAATTCTGATGAAGTTTGGAAGTTCATGAAAATTATGATTTGCAAATCATTTTAACATATAATCAATTAAATACACTAGAAAGACAAGATATTCGTTGTTCAAACGAATACATTTTTCAGATATTCACTCATTTGGAATGTGATTCCTGAAACATGTTCCAAAAAAGTTGGGACCAACTTTATTGAAATTGGCGTTGTGTTATAACTGACAGCACAGCATATTTTTGAGGAAAGGACATGCATATCAGCTTCTAAATGTTACCCCCTCCCCAATTAATCTTGCCAATAGCATTGTAATTTCATTAATTTTTTTTCTGTGTGATGTGTACATTATTATTACTCTTCTTCTTCTTATTATTATTATTATTACTATTATTATTATTATTATTACTATAACCTTGTGAATATTGACATTTTCTCTTTTCTATATATTAAAATATGCAGAAGTTTAAAATGCCGTAGTTGCAGTGTATTTGTAGATCAGTGTTTTAAAAATGAATTCGTCATTTAATGTTCTACAAAGTCTTAGTGGTAGTATGGGTTATTAAAGGCACTTAAGCGGCTCAAAAGTACATAAAATGGCCATTATATTTGTGTGATTTGAACATTTGTAAAATGTGCACTTAACTTCTGGCAATAAAATAACAGCACAGGTACAGTGATGCTTCGGAATGAAGTAGAGCTTGTTTTTTTTCCAGTGAGACTGATGACAGCAGCAGTAATCCTCCCCCTGAGCCAGGTCTATTAAGCAGAAAGCCCAGCGGCATACATCTTGCACTACCAGATTTCCAGGAGATGGAAACCGGTCTGAACTATAAGTATAGCTTTGTGTGTGTGTGTGTGTGTGTGTGTGTGTTTGCACATATATCTAGGCCAGTGTCTACATGATCTTAAAGAATACTTCACACAGCCTATCCACCACATCTGTAGTGTATGTACAATTACCACAAGAAGATATTTGAAGCATATTTCCATGTGAAAAGAGAAGCAATATTTAAAAAAAACTCACACATTAATGCAATCAGATCATTTCCAGCATAACTGATATGGTGTTTAAACATGCCTGTACAACCTTATCGTCAATGATAGAAAATTAGCTTGAAGTCTGCACTGGTTTGATCTTATCAATACTGGACTTGTGTGTCCCACTTCCCACCTTCACACTAAAGTTTTGTCTTTTTCCAGCCCCCAGAAATGCATTCCACACATCATTTAATGCTTTTATCTGAATTATGACTCACCATTTAACATTCCCTCATCACAAGAAGTCACGGTTCTTATTTTTGTTAAAGGTAAAAGTGTTACATAAACACAGTGCTTACTGCTAAGTTCGTGTTAGTAATGTGGTTCTAAAATAACAAAAGGCCTGCTATTTCATATTACGTTTATAACCATGGCCTGATTTGCAAGAAATGTTGCTTTTTGTATCTTCTTGTCTTCCATGTTGTTGACGAATACAGGAAAGTGTGTCTGGGATTACTTACTAAGATTAAGAAGATAAGGTGAAATTTTGGGGGTGCCAGTAATAATCAAACATGTAGCTTTTAATTAATATAATATATGGTTAAAAGTATGCAGACACCCCTTCTAATTGGTGGCCCCTCTTATATTAAAGCTACAGGCGCTGAATTCAGGTTCAGAATCTGAAGCATACAGAATTTCTGTAGACAACCCAGTGGCATTAGAATGGTTTGCATTAAACACTTTAGTTACTCTCAATATGACACTTTTATAAGTTTCCACTGCCAAAAAGTAATTTCATTCATTCTACCCTGCACTCATACAACAATGTCCAAAAAGACATTTGAAAGAAAATATACATTTGACCGTCTAGCACAGAGCCACTGACCATAACTCCATCAGACACCTTTGAGATGAACTTTTCGCCTGGGCTTATTGTCCTTGGCCAGTGATAGTTGAAAACTCTGTCACTAGTGTGACTGTGGCTTTCCCCGTGGTCCAAGTCCTGCTTGATGCGGGGTCCGCTCATACCCAGGAAGACACGACGAGGGAATACTTTGACTGGCGTTCTTGTCCAAGACGTTTATTATAAATGGTGTGAATAGGACTATAAGACTAGGTTGAGAAGGTTGGTGTTTTCTTGCCTGTATTTTGAATGATGGTATGAGGGTGATGTGTGTATGGTTGTGAATAACTATTCTCTTGTGTCAGGATCTCAGAGTGCACCGTCTTTGGCAGCGTCTCGGCTGGAGCAGGCCATGTCTGAAGTGTCTGCCATTAGTTCCACCCATAGACAAGGCCCCGCACACATTTGGACCACTCTAGAACGCATTTGGCTGCAAGCAGGTAAAAGAGAGCTTTAAAGAACTATTGGACTTAATTGGTTATATTGGCATATACACTCTCCAATCACTTTTTAGGTAGCCCTTCTTGTTTTAGACACACTGTCTATTTGATCAGTTCCACTTACCATACAGAAGCACTTTAATGGATTATCAACGCAAAATTAGATAGATTTTAACAAACAGTCTGTAAAATCTGAAAAAACTGAAGAATGCAAATCAATTTCAATAATATTCTCACATTTGATGACAACCTGGAGATCCTCTGTCCAATTTGCTCCTTAAAAAACTGAATACGCCTTTAGTGAAAACTGCATAATGATTTCAATTGCCCATTGTTGTATATTATTTTTAGGTTCATTATTACGTTTTTTTTTACCTTGTTATTAGCCCAAATGATATAAGCAGACAAAACATGAGATATATTTGGATCATGCTGTCTGCAAATAAATAAAAGACAAAGTAAATGTAAGACACATCGCATCTTATTTCCACATCGTTCCATTTCTTCTGGTTAGGGGTTGTATCATATAATATTGTGATTAATAGAAGGCCAAGTGCATTAATGATCTGTTGATTCAACTTTGAAAATGAATATCAATGTATTATAATTCAGTAGGGCATTTTGTATACTTTCAGAGAAAAACTTGTTGGATATCATAAACATTCTTGCATTCTTCATGTGAGCCATATGTTATTATAGTGTTATTTATTTGTAACTTTGAAGCAATTTTCCCATGGCTGTTCATAGTGTCAGCCCTCTGGTTTCCATTCCCGGCATTCCTCTGGTATGTGCTCATTTCCTTCCTAAAATGCACCAAGTGGTATAAACACCAAGTACAAGATATTGTATTTGGCAGACAAGGTGATGTAACACTGGAGTTACACTTAAGTCATTGCTCAATTCACTAAGCACACCAAATCATAAAGCTATAGAAGCACTTTTTTCAGAGAGCATTCAATTTGAACATGCAGTCTGTTTTATTAGCATTCTTCATCCTTTGAACTTGACCATTTGACTCACCCTGAGAAAATTTGCAGTTAGTCAAGTTGATCTTAAATTGTTATATAATTGTGTTTATTTCTTTGTAGAATGTGTGTATTTCTAATTTAGAATAATTGTGACCCATCAGTGCTGTAAGATGCTTACTCTCTTGTCTGTGTAAAATAGTTTAATCTTTCAGTTATAAAATGGTTATATTTAGCCATGCATGCTAGTGTAAATTGTCTGTGTTTGTGCATGTACACTATATGGGCAAAGGTATTGGGACACATTTGTCGTTGCGTTTGGGTGTTTCAAGACCCAAGTACTTGCATTTGGGTACTTGCCAATACAGATAGAGTATTGATACAAGTTTAATAACATTACAGTTTAAAACATGTTTTATTTTCTCTGACTCAAACTAAATAAAATATACATCCTGTACATTGATCATTCAGCTGCTGACATTGCCCCTTACCTGCTCAACTTTACATTGCTGTAAATTGGTTTCAGGTAATTAACTAACTAATTAATATATTAATTACTAACTAATTCTTCGAGTATGAGTACATGGGCACAATATCGGACCTGGTGCACAATACTGGTATCGGTACTTGTCAACCAAACTTTCACTGCCGCAGCAACAACAACACAAGCCTTATTTAAGCAAAGTAAAGAATACCCTTCATTTTACTGTGTGTGTGTGTGCGAGTGTGTGTGTGAGTATATCTACATGTCTGACATAGATGTGATAATCAGATATAGCAATATTCAGTATCTCCTGAACAACAAGGCTTGAAGGTGCTTCTGGTCAGCAGTGGGAAGTCTGTACTGACAGCGAACCAAGACGGGACAAACCACAAACCAGCGACAGGCTGTTAGAATCCAAGGCTCATCGATGCATCAGAGCATCAAATCTTATTCCATCTGGTCTGAGTTTGCAGAAGAGCTACTGCAGTACAAGTCAAAGAGATATTTATTGCTTGTTAAGGGAGGAATGTGGCACTGCACACATTGCAATCCAGTCAGACTGCTCATTATTCTAACCCCTGTCCACTGTTGAAAGGTTTTAAACTTAAAATGGGCATGCGAGGTCAGAACTGGACTTTGGACAAGACCATCTGTTCTGACAAGTCCTATTTTCATTGGGATTTTCAGGTACATTTGCACAGTTAACCTGGGGAAATTATGCCACCAGTATGCACTGTTGGATGAAGACAATCTAGTGGTGAAAATGTGATGCTCAGGGTAACTTTCTATTGGAAAAACCTGAATACGGGCATTCATGTGGATGTTAATTTGATGCAGTCCAGATGCTGTTACAGTTTTGGCTGATCAGTGTATCTGTGGGTGTATGTTGCAGGAGAGTTATTCATGACCAGCGGACGTCTAAAGGAGGCGCAGTTCTGTGTGCAGGAGGCAGGATCTCTGTTTCCCACCTCCCATTCGGTGCTGCTATTGAAGGGTCAACTTGCTGAGCGTAGAGGTAACAATACAGAAGCAAAGACTCTGTATGATGAAGCCCTGGCCATCAACCCCACAGGACACCACATACTGATCCACCTGGTGAGGGACACTACACTCATTCACACGCACACAGACACAAACACACACACACTTATTAATTTCACTAATTAATGCTACAGATGTACTTAAAAATAATGGAGATCTTTTGACCCTTGGTTTCTGCAAACAATGCAGATTTCCAGCAGCGGATTTCAGTAAAAAATGTCAGAATGTTCAATCCTTGATAGACAACAGACAATGATTAATAAACATGGCACCCTCCACAAATTCTTAAACCACACATCAAACACTACGTTACTACATAACTACTACACTAATTGCTGAAGCTGTATAGCTGGAATTCTTTCCCATTCTTGCTTGATGTACAACTTCTGTTGCTCAACAGTCCGGGGTCTCTGTTGTCGTATTTTGCACTTCATAACGGCACATATTTTCAATGGGAGACAGGTCTGGACTGTCTAGTACCTGTACTCTTTTACTACGAAGCCACACTGTTGTAACATGTGCACAGCAGGGACGTCCCTGAAAAAGATGTTACTTGGATGGCAGCATATGTTGCTCCAAAACCTGTATGTAACTTTCAGCATTAATGGTGCCTTCACAGATGTGAGGTTACCCATGTCATGGGCACTAAGACCCACCCCCATACCATCAGAGATGCTGGATTTTTTGCATCCTTGTTTGTGAATGACTTTTCCAGTCTTCTGTTGCTCCTGTCCCAACTCTTTGGGAACACGTTACAGGCATCAAATTCCAAATGACTGAATAATTGAAAAAACAATAGTTTTTATCCGTTTGAACATTAAATAACTTGTCTTTGTAATGCATTCAGTTGAATACGAGTTGAAACGAATTTGCAAATCATTACATTCTGTTTATTCATGTTTCCACAACATCTCAACTTCACTTCAATTGAGGCAATAGTAGAAGACAATAGTATAAATTTAAAACTATAATAATGCTCAGTACATGTGTATCTGCAATTCAGTATCTATCTAATATGCACCAATTGTGAAAAATAATACTATCTATATAGTAATCCTGTAGAACAATTTCAAAATGAATTTCACAAACTGCAGCTCTGAGAGTCAAAGAAGATCCAACATACTAGATGGGTGTCTCTAATAAAATGTCCATTGAGTGCATTTGAAAATTGAATTCAAAGTGCTCTGCTAAACAAACTTAACCAATTCATTATCTGTATCATCCTGTCATACAATTCCAGCAAACAAAGAAGAAAAAACGTGAAGCCTGTATATGATCTGTTTCTTTACTCACCGGAGCTCCTCAAGAACAAGCTGCACATCCCTCACAGCATCAGCATCCATGTGGTTGATCAGCTCTTTTCTGTAGCGCACCATGAATGGGATGGTGTTCTCCTCCCTCAAGAGATGAAAAATGTTCTGACAAACCCACTGCTCCACTCCAGTCTTCTCAGATAAGACCTTTTAAATCAGTTTTTTTTAAAAAAAAGAGGACAAGTGTGATCAGGTAACTTAAGCTAGTGTTGCTTAAGTGGTGGAAAAAAAACTGTGTTTGTTTGGTTGGTCAGCAACACATGGCCTTTTCAGCAACACACAAAATGTTACATCTATACACTAGATTACATCAAGACTAGTGGGCGCCTTGGTGGATAGCACCGCCGCCTCACAGCTAGAAGGTCCTGAGTTCAATCCCAGGGTGGAGCGGCCTGGGTCCTTTGTGTGGGGTATGCACGTCCTCCCAGTGTCTCTGTGGGCTTACTCCAGGTACTGTCCAGTCCAGGTGTGTATATATAACTAGTCCTGATGCAACCTTGTATGTGTCGCTGAAATGACCACTGATGCCGATAGCAACGTTAAGTAAACCAAATAAACAAACATCAAGTCTAGCTGTTTGTATATATAATACACAAATTACATTAACTTCTAAAAAAAAATCTGTCTTTTAACTGTGGCTGTTGCAGCCGTAAACAGATTGTCAGGGTCATGGCCAGTCATCACTGTGTTTTGGGTATTAAAAGTCGATATTAAACATGGCGACTTGATTGAACTTTTCATATATGTTTTTATGCGGTGTAGTTGTAACCACCAAATAATGACAGTACAGCAACAGCGCTCCAGCAAATATGGCTCTTGATACCATTGCAACCATGAGAACTTTCTAACTTCTTCTCTCCTTACAAGTCAACAAAATTGTCCTCACCTGAATTGGCTCCCAGTTCATCTGCAGTTCATCCTTTATAGTATTTCCAGAAGCTTTCATGACTACTCTGCCCTGAGGTGCACTTGTAGTCTTCTGCTTCTTGAGCACTGGCTCACCAAAGCTGAAGTCATCCTCTGGCTCTTCTTTTTTCAAATTAGAGAACTGTGCAGTTGTTGATGGGCCCTCATGTGCATTGGTATAACTACTGGGTGTTCTGTCCATGCCCACGGACAGTCTCTGAAAGAAAGCAATTGTGAGCAGAGGCAATTCTGTCACTATGTCACAAAACAACACATTTATTTTTACAGGAAATTCTGGACACACTCGCTTACCTCCTCCTTAACTCTCACTTGTGGCATTGATGCACCCCGCTGGGTGGGGCCATCATTTTTCTCCTCCACCTTCCCTATAACACTGTCCTTTAGTTTTGGAGCTCTAGGCTTTCTCACAGCTTTGGGCTTGGGTTCTTTGGGTTTGGCTGCTCTTTTGGCAGCTGTTTTTTTGCCAGTCACTTCATCTTTTTTCTTTCTTCCTCTCGCGTTGGTTTTTTCTGGTTGCCATTCCTCTGGCTCTTCCTCACACCGCATACCCACCGAACTACATTTTAAATACAATGCATGGAAAGTTTTCAAAGCTTTTCAAGGTTTGCACATTTTGAGATTGTTTTAAATGGGTTCAACTCATTGTTCTCTCATCAAACAACAATAAATGTCATATACATTTATATACAGTGGGTATGAAAGGTATTCAGACCCCTTTCAATTTTTCACTCTGTTTCATTGCAACCATTTGCTAAAAACAAAAGTTACATTCATGTACACACAGGGTCCATATTACAAAAACATATTACATTTACAATTTTTGTAAATTTATTTTTTTAAAAAGGAAAAACAAAGATCACATGGTCATAAGTATTCAGACCATTTACTGTGACACTCGTATTTAACTCACAAGCTGACCATTTCTTCTTATCCTTCATTGGAGTCCAGCTGTGTTTAATTGGACTGATTGGACTTGATTAGGAAAGGCACACACCTTTCTATATAAGACCTCACAGCTCACAGTGCATGTCAATGCAAATAAAAATCATGAGATTGAAGGAACTGCCCAAGGAGCTCAGAGACAGACTTGTGGTAAGGCATAGATCTGGCCATAGTTACAAAAAATTCTGCACCACTCAAGGTTAGTAAGAGCACAGTGGCCTTCATAATCCTTAAATGAAAGAAGTTTGGGACCACCAGAGCTCTTCCTAGACCTGGCCGTCCAGCCAAACTGAGCAATGGTGGAAGAAGAGCCTTGGTGAGAGAGGTAAAGAAGAACAAAACATTACTGTGGCTGAGCTCCAGAGATGCAGTAGGGAGATGGGAGAAAGTTCCACAAAGTCAACTATCACTGCAGCCCTCCA